>QJNU01000006.1:280738-301295 GCA_004154915.1 Monosporascus ibericus
CCCCCCCCCCCCCCCCCCCCCCCCCCCCCCCCCCCCCCCGAGTCCTCTCTTCGTTGGCGAACTTATGAGTAATAAGCACAAGTTCATCGGGGCCGTCATCATCGCATTCCCCAACGTCATTGCGACTGGGTTTTCTCCGGTCATTGGTCAGACCCTTGGTAACAACGGCAATTGGCGATGGATTTATTATATCTACCTCGTTGCCATGGGTACGTTAGCTCGCTTCTCTACCCTACTGTTCAGCCTCAGCCCGTTCGCAAAAAGTTGCTAACTGACTCCATTAAAAACAACAAATGCATCAATGCTTGGTTTCTTATTTTACCATCCCCCATCGTTTATTCAACTCCATGGCAAGAAAATCAATAAACGAGAAGAATTGGCCAGGGTCGATTGGATTGGGGTATTTCTGCTCATAGCTGGTTTAACCCTTTTCCTCTTAGGCGTCTCATGGGGTGGACAGCGGGATAGCGCATCGAATTCTAGCAATATTCTTGGCATATTGATCTCTGGTGCTGTTACTCTCATCGTATTCGCCTTGTACGAATGCCTTGCAAACTTAGAGCGCCCTATCATTCCGATGAAGTTCTTCCGGGATCTACGAGGATTTACCTGCCTTGTCATCATCAGCAGCACCATGGGCGTTATGAACCTTGCCCTTTTCATCATGTACCCCCAGCAGGTTATTTACATCTTCGGTTCCAGTTTAAGTGGATGGAGAGAAGTCGCCTGGATGTCTTCGACTGCAGCGTTTGGAATCTGGGCCGGCATTCCCATCCTAGGAAGCTTGTTTCACGCTATCCGCCGCATTCGATGGCAGTTATTTGCGGTAGCAGTGGGAAGTTGCCTTCTTAGGCGCAATGTCCTCGATAAAAGGACATCACAATACTTCAGCTGTTGTGTTCTCTCTCTTCACGGGCTTTGTGGTTGGTTTCGCCGAAGACGTCACTATGCTTGTAGTGCAGTACATCGTCGACGACGAGGATCTAGGAGTTGCGTTCGGTACGTATATGCGATTGAACTCGAGAAGGAAAAACCTTCGCTAACGTTACTATTATCACAGTTAGGCTGGTCGCGAGAAAAGGTTGCATAAGGTGTGGAAAGTGTAAATTGTCCTGGATCATCCAGGCTATAAAGAGCAGTGGCTAGGAAGCGTTATATATAGTATGGAAGCCCTGGAATAACGTTATTACGGGGTTTTTATAGCTTTTAAGAGCTTTAATAACTAAGCAAATAACGCTTATTTTGCGATATATTCCCTAAATAAAAAGGAAATATTCCTTTAAATCTGGCATTTGAAACTTTATATAATCTTTAAATTAATATAATAATAAAATTAAAAAGATTAGTAATATAATTAATATAAATATTAGGTATAATAATAAAAAGACAAGAGGTATATATTTCAGATAATCTAGGGAAAATAAATTTTACGCTTTTCCGCTTTCTATCCCTATAATAATAAGTAATGAAAAATAAGTGCGTACACTTTACGCGCGCCTATATCTGTTATTTTTATAACGTTATAATCTTTACTTTTTCTTGGTTTTTTCGATTTTGATAATAGTTTCGTAAGTACTTTAAGCTAAAGAAAATTAATCGCGAAGGTAACGTTATACGTATAAATCTTCCTTATTATTATTATTATTATTATTACCGCTAAAAGTAAGTGTTTTTTTCTGCGTACGGCGCCTATATTACGCACTTTATAAGTTACTGAATATATTAATTAATAACCGTAACTATTATTAATAATAATAGTAATAATAACGTAAATACTTATTACTTCCGGGTAACTTTGTAGTTGTTGACGGTAATCGTAGGTACCTTTCCGTATTTAACGTATTGCGGCTGCCCGCGTTATAAGGTATGCGTTACGCGCGCGTAGGTTACTGCTGCTACCGCCGCCGACGCCATTACTGCTGCCGTAAACGCCGCGCCGAAACCCGAACCCGAGCTAAAGTTAAAGCCCGAAGCTTCGCCCGCACTTAATCTTACGGCGGAACCTTTAACCCCGGCGCGTGCGGTGCGTTAATATCCCGCGTAAAACGTACGGCGCGCCGTACCTTATAAGGGCTACTTACGTTTCGCGCTTTTAGGGTGCTTTACCAGGGCGTATTACGATGCTGTCGTAGGTAATCGTTACTGGCATTATGTTTCTGAGCATACCTATTATCCGGTATACGTACTTTCTTACTTTTTAAGAGCTTCTTTTTTTATTAATTATTAATTATAACCTTACTTTAATGCGTCCGTTTGTTATCCGCTTAATTGCGGTCTTTAAAGGTGGCAACCGTCTTGCTATAAGTTATTTTCGTAATTCGTATGTTCTCGAACACGTATTAGTTACGTAATAAAAGGTCCGCCGTTTCCATACCGTTATAGGTATCTTTTAAAAAGAAGAGGCCGAAAACAAAAAAGGAAAAAAGGAAAAGTAGGTCGTTACGTTTGCCGGTACGCCTACTACCGTACGGAGGTAAATATTAACTTTTATTAAACAAATGCTTAATTTTGCTTCTATTTTAAGAATAATAATCATAATCATATTTTTTAAAGGTTAAAAAAGGTTCGCCTTAAAGCTTTTTAACATAATAAAGATTTAGTAATCTGTTATATATTTACGATTTTTTAAATATATTAATCATACATTTTATAAGTTAAAAGAGAATTTAAAATCGTCGAATTATCATTTAATAAAGTTTTAGTTCCCTATTAATAAATACTGACGTCATAAATAAATAAATTAAGTTAAATAATTCCCGGTTTAACTTTTAATGAAGCTATATATTTTACTTATTTAAATACCGTTTATTATTAACTGAATTACGTATTACGTATTATTAAAAGGAATTCAATTTTAAAAAGCCTTTAATTATAAATTTTAAAATAAAGGTTTAAAAATGCTAATCTTTTTAACAGCATAGTTTAATATAAATAATTTAAGCTTTATTATCAAACTCATTATTATTATTTAAGAAGCTACTTTTTATATAATTAATTTTCCAAAAGGGTTATTATATAACTTTAAAAATGGTTATATTTTAAAATTATTAATAAATAACGCTTTTTCTGGAACTAATACAGCGTTAACTTTTCCATTTGCATTTTTATATATAATCGCGAAAAACTATACGTAAAATTAATAACAAATTATTTAATTAATTAATAGGTTATTTACTATATTTAATATTTAAAATACATTAAAAGTTATATTTAGGCGGATTATTATTATAATATATAGAATTAATTTTATACATGCTTAGAAACGTTTAACTTATATGGTAAAACTTATTCCATTATTAAAAATAATTCTTTAAATTTTTAAAGGGGTGATGTAACGGCTAAAGGGTTTAACCAACTATTAAACCAAGTCGTACGGTTTATGTTGGCAGTAGCGTCGTGGGAAACTGAGTAATGATACGTTTAATAGTTACGTCTGGTAATAGCAAATTGTTAAAGGTAATCTAGATAACCAAGTTATATTATAAGCTGGTATTATTTAGATTATAAGAAAGGTAATAAGCTTATATATCCTTTTTGTTAATTTAAGGTAATTTATATTAATTCCTTTTAATTATTATCGTTCGTTATAATTAATAATAATCTTTTAACCTTAATTATTTTTGATTACTGGATTTACCGGAATTAAAAGTTATATAATCTAATTTTTTAGGACTTGTTTTTCTACAGTTTCCGACCGTTTAAAAAAGTTAAGCCTTATTAGGTTATAATACGATTTCCCTTTTTTTAAGATTTTTGCCCTTAAAGATTAATTTCTTTGTTTCAAGATTTTGGTAAATAACTTCCCCTTTTTGTTTTTATTTTTTTGGTTCGTTTCGGTAACTAACATATTTAGCCGAATTAAAAAAATTTGTCGTAAATTTCGT
This sequence comes from Monosporascus ibericus, assembly GCA_004154915.1. Classification (NCBI taxonomy): domain Eukaryota; kingdom Fungi; phylum Ascomycota; class Sordariomycetes; order Xylariales; genus Monosporascus; species Monosporascus ibericus. The sequence continues at coordinate 284,623 of QJNU01000006.1, forward strand.
TTTTTTACCGTCCATCGTGCTGATTTTGTTAAGGTTTTTAACGAATTTGGCTTTAAAGTTATATTTTATTTATGGTATTTTTCGAAAGCATTAAAATACGAAATGATAAAAAACGTATCGTAATATAAGGAATATGTTTTCCGAAGTTATTCTTGCGATAGTATTGACGTACCGCTTTCCTCCTTACAGAATATCCGCCGTAAACATTAACATTTTAAACAAAAGGAAACGTTCGTAAAAAAACGTTTTCTAAAGTTTTAACGACGTTAATTAAAGATTTAACGTCGGCATCAAAAAAAGATAAACGAAGTTTTAGTTCGTTTAATTCGGTTACGTAAATAAAAAGCTTTAATACGTTTAAAAAATGTTATTATGGTTTAACGTAACCTTTAATCGTTAAACGAGTTGGAAAAGCAAGAAAAACGTAAGCAAGCTGGGTTAAAGGTTAATGCGGTTATGCTAACGTAAGCTTCTGGTCCGGTAAATTGGTTAGATATCGAAAATACCGATTGGTCCGTTATTAATAGCATTAATTAAGGTATTATTATTAATAATTTCGGCGTTATTAATAAAAACTTTTTAAGAGGCGTTAAGCGTTTATAAATTTTTAGCGGGGTTTTAAGTGTTTTCGGAATCTGGGTAATCTTTTTATTTAATTAGGTATTCGGTAAGTCCAATTTTTTTTTGCGCGTATTGAGAATTTTTTTTGCTTCGTATATTAATATATCCTTTTCCGCCTTTTGTTTATATTTTATGTTAATTTTAATGGTATCTGCTGTTAATTCGAGTAAGGAAACCTAAAAAACTGAATAAAATTTAACTTTAAGGGGTAACTTTAATTAATAGTTATTTTTTGAAGTTTCTTTAATAATTTTATATGGTCCGATATATTTAAAGTTAAACTTTTTGTTTAATCGCTTAGTTTGGATATTTTTAATAGTTAAGTAAATTATCTTTTCCTTTTAAAAGGTTAATTCTTTTAACTTTTTTTAGTTATAATATTTCTTTATTTAATTACGTCCGAATTTAAGTTCTGTTTTTATTTTTGCGTATAATTGCTTAAGTTATTCTAATATAAGGATTACTTTAACGTTAATAAGGCCTTTACGTATATCTTTATAAATTTTTAGTATAAAATTAAAATTAACGTTTACTGGAATTATTTTGATGCTTTCGTAATAATTAATATTATAAGCTAATTACGTAATAGGTAATTTTTGGACTTAATCGTTTTGTTCGTAATTAATGTAATATCGTTAATAAATCTTTAATGTTTGGGTAGTTCTTTTTATTTATTTATTTATTTAAGGTTTAAACGTATTAAATAATTTATGATTTAAGTTTAATTACGTTATAAGTTTTTGCTAAAACTTTAAAATAAATGTTATTTTTTTGTTTTAAATGATTTCCGTTAATAATCCGTATATTCCTAAAATATGTTTTAAAAAGATATAAGTTAATTATTTTTTACGTTTATATTTTTATTATATAATAAAAAATAAGAAAGTTTGGTAAGTGGGTTAACGATTACGAAAATACTGTTATAATATATATCTATAGCTGGGTTTTTAAAAGTGGAAGTTTGGTAATAAAGTTGAAAGTAACTAAATCCTATAGTCGCTTTACGATTAATAATGGTTATAATTTTCCGTATGGTTTGTGTCGTCGAGCTTTTGCTTTGTTGCAAATTTGGCATTATTATCGTATTCTCTTTGTTATTAATTTTATCTTAAGAAAATACTAAGTACGTTATAATCGTTTTAGGGTTTTGTAAATCCCTGGGTATCCGTATAATTAATATTCGTATATATTCTTTATTAATGTTTTCTAGAATTTTTTTAAGATTTATGTTTCTTTTTATTTTCTGGTTTTTAAGTAAATTATCGGTATATTCCTGGATTTTCTGGTATAGATTAAGGCGTGCTGCTTTAATTGTTACTATTTATCGTAATTGCGGGCATCCTTTTGGCGTAATATCGAAGATTTAATAATTAACCTTAATTACTTTTTCTTTAAGGTCTGGTTTTCGACTAAATACGTTTATTCTGCCGTTTTCCGATCTTTTCTGGTAGATGATAATAAAGTCGTATTTTGCTAATTTTTCGGCGTAACGTAATTATCGTCTTATAAGTTTTTTTATGGTAGTAAAGCGGGTAAGGTTTTTATAGTCGGTATATATTTTAACTTAATATAGGTTTTTCTTAAGGTAATATCTGAATTTTCTAAAGGCTTTAATAATAACCATAAACTTTTTATCGGGAATGGCGTAGTTTAACTTTATTCCTTTTAATTCATAAAAATAAAAGGCGATAGGGTATAAATAACCTTAATTGTTACGGTATTTTGTTATTACGCTTAAAGCATAATCCGAAACGTTAATTTTAAGCTTAACTGGGCGACTTAGGTTATACACAATTAATACTGGCTCGTTGGTAATCGTATCTTTAATTTCTTGGAAAGTTGTTTTTATTTTTGTTAATTAAAAGAAATTTTCTTTTCGTTAGGTTGGATAATGGTATAGTTATTTTGCTAAAGTTTCGAATAAACTTCCTGTAATAATTAGCGAATCCGAGGAAGGTTTGTATTTTTTTAACTGTAATAAGTATCTTTTATTTATGTATTGTAGCAACCTTTTTGGGGTTTATTTTAATGCATCCTAGGGTAATAATATGTCCTAAAAATTCCACTTTTTATATATAGAACTAGCTTTTCTTATTATTAATTAAAAGGTTAACGTTTTGTAGGGCTTAAAAAATTGTATAAACGTGTTTTACATATTTTTATTTATTTATCAAGTAAATGAGAATGTCGTCGAGGTAACAAATAACGAAGATATTTAAGTATTCCTTAAGTATAGGATTAATTATTCGCTAAAAGGTTGCTGGTACGTTCGTAAGTCCGAAAAGTATAACGAGGTATTCGAAAAGTTCGTACTTTATCCTAAAGGTTATTTTCCATTTATGTCCTAATTTAATACGGATTTAATTATATCCTTTTTTAAGATTTAGGATTATAAATTAATTAATTTTATAAAGGCGATCTTTTATTTCATTAATTAAGGGTAACGGTATTCTAGTTTTAACCATAATATCGTTAAATTGCCTATAATCGATAACCAGGCGTAATTTCCCGTTTTTCCTGGGTACGAAAAATATAGGGTATCCGGTTAATAAATTAAAACGTCGTATATAATCTTTCCAAAGCTTATTTTTAAAATATTTACGTAATGCTTATAATTTTGTTTCGTTAAGGTTATAAATTGGATAAAATCTGGTCGATCTTTTGTTTTTAAGGATTATCTTGTAATTTTATTCGTTATATTTTAGTAATTTCGTTTTAAGTTTCTTACGAAATAATCGTTCGTATTTATGATATTATGGAGGTACGTTAGTTATGGTCTTTGGCTTTAAGGGCCGATGCTATAGGTAATCGTTTATCTTTCGCAACTTTGTTTTAATAATAACGATAATACGTCTTATCTTTTATGGTGCCCTTGTTCTTTTTTATATTTTGTTCTTATAAATGGTAAGGTTTTTGTTATATCTTTATGCTTATATTTATTACCGTTTTCGATCGAATATTAAAATCTTTTCGTATCTTGCTTTTTTTTATCGAATAGATATAAAACAAACTTTACTTAATTAATTATCTAATCGATTAAAGGGTTATATTAATACAGCCATAATTTTCGAAGGATTATATCGTAATTTTTTATTAAAACGATATCGAAGTTTACTATCTGGTTTCGTCTATTAACGAAAATCTCAAAATAATCAATCTTGCAGTTGATTTTCCCGTTATTATAGGTAAATACCTAACCTTTTACGTTTTTGGTAATATAAAGTTTTATCTTTTCTTTCCATGATAGTTGAAATCGGTTAATCATATCCGGCGTAATATAGTTATTTTCTATTATTCCGTAATCTACAAATGCGGTAAACCAATATGTCCCAATTTTTATTTACAAAATAATAAGGTCGTTTTTGGCTCCTATCGTCACGTTTAAAGCCATTCTGGGAAGCTCTTACTAGCTTTTCCGGATCTTATTATTTTGCGGCTTTCTTACAGGTGGCGTTCGTTTTTTAACTTATCCTCCAACGCCTTAATACGTTTCTAATTCTATACGTTAAAAGTTTTTAATTACTTTAACTATCCTTCCTGTCTACGCAAAGTAGTTTCGAATAAAAGGATTTACGTTTAAAAGTCTTTTCTGATAATAAACTTTGGTTCGGGAGTTCCTTATCCCTTTTGTCGCGTTTAAAACTGGGCGTCGTACTGCCTTATTTCCTTATTTTCTTTTTTCTATTTTGTATTTAATTTTTTGCCGTTTATCCGAATTATCCGTAAAAATTAAACGGAAGTTCAAGTTATTAATTATTTTTAAGAATGCCTTTATAATTATCTAATAAATCCATTCTTTCTTTATCTTATAATTACACCAGCCATAATGGCACATAAAATCCTTATCGGAACAACTCTTTTTTTCGGGCCAACTTGTTATTACCGTAATAATGTTAATAGTATCTTCCGAGGCGAACGCTTTTAGGTATCTATACCATCGTTAATCCTTAAGGTTTTTCCCGGTCTAATTATGAAAATCGAATCCCTAGTTATACATTCGCATAAGGCGTATTTTAATGTACCGTTTTCCTTCCATATATCTTAAGCAATAAGTACGCTTACACTAAATAGCATGAAGTTTCCCGTGTCGGTTTGGTTATCCAGGTAATAGGTTCTCATCCCAACCTTGGTACTCCTTAATTTATACGTTAAGTTCCAACTGCTTGTACCGCTATCGCCGTTTCTTCTGGGAGCGGGAAAGTAGCTTATCGTCTAAAAGCTCTTTCCATCCGTCGTATTCCTTTAGCTATTAGGCTACTATAAGTCCTGTAATAAGGGTTCGCCGTTTCTAAATAACTGTTTAGGATAGATTTTTTGCCTTTTATAATCCCTATTATACTTCCTTAAGGAGATTATGGTTATCCCTAATTCTGATTATGTTAATTAACTTATTATCGTTTCCTTAATTATTTCGTAAATGTCCTTGGAGAACTAATATCCAGGCATTCTATCGTAGCTTTTTAAATGCCTTGCATTAATAGGCCTTATGTCCCATTTTGTTACAATTAAAGTATTTAGTAGTACGCGGGTTACGTTATTATACTACGCCTAATTCCATAGGTCCCGGTACCGTTTTATAGGATATATTGGTTCTTCGTAATATGCTAATGCTAAGGGGGTGTCTTAACTTGTTATTTTATCGGTCCTTGAAATATCAAGTCTTCCAGGCGTAGTGTTAATCGTCGATCTTAACTGCTATGGCGATATAATTTATTAATTTTTCGGGGCGTTTATCCTTAAATAATTCTTTTTATACCTTTTCTTTCAGGCCGTTAAAGAATATGGTTATTAATATTTTTTATCCCCAGTTAACTTTCGAAATTAGTTAAATAAATAAGTTGCCATATCCGGAGGCTAATCCTTTCTGCTTTAAATCTTTAATTTTTTTTTAACCTTAATCTTTTCGTTTATTATTCCGAATACCTTTTTCAGTTTTCCTCATATATTTCGTAATCATTATAGGTAATTATGATCTTTACGGATTTTTATTAGGAAGGTTTAGTAATCTACTTGCAAAAGGTAAGTTTAAACTAAATAGCCGCGTTTCCGGTTAATTATCTTATAACGAATTAAATTTAAAAAATAAGCGTTACGAGTTTAATAAGGAAGTATTTAAAGTAAACGCAATATTCCGGAAGGAATTGTTATAGCTTGGTAATAATTCCGTCGAAAAGGGTAAACTTAATCGGCTTTAAAACTTCTCCGGCTTCCTTACCGGAAGCTGTTTAAGTAGGTGGTGCTGGTTAAGCTGGCTAATCGGGCTGTTCCATATTTGCTTATCTTGCTAGCTTGACTTTTTAGGTTTCCAGCTGTTTGCAAATTTCCTTAAGGGTATTAATAAATTCGATCTTATCGTTAATAAGCTAAGTAACCGCGTTAATTAGCCAGTTAAGTCGGCGTAAGGCTTTTTCTTAAGAAAAACTAGGTCGAATCTCCTTATTATCAGAATCCATAGGATTGTTTTCGGGTACCTGAAAGGTTTTCTTAAAGGCGGGCTATTTGCTAGACGACATAATATTAGGGGTATTGTTTAAAATCTGATAATATTGCTAAATAAAAGTTTGTAACGTATAACGGTTAAAAAGTTTAACTAATTATTAAACCTAATCGTACGGTTTATATTAACAGTAACGTCGTAGGAAATTAAATAATAATACGTTTAATAATTACGTTTAGTAATAGCAAATTATTAAACGTAATCTGGGTAACCAAGTTATATTACAAGCTGGTATTATCTAAACTATAAGAAAGATAATAAACGTGTATATCCTTTCTATCAATCTAAGATAATCCATACTAATCCCTTTTAATCACTATCGTTCGTTATAATCAATAGTGATCTTTTAGCCTTGATCACTCCTGATCACTGGATCCACCGTAATCAGAAGTCACGTGATCCGATCTCCTAGGACTTGTCTTTCTGCAGTCTCCGACCGTTTGGAGAGGCCAAGCCTCGCTGGGCCATAACAGGTGAGTTACGTAAAACCGTTAGTTATTAACTTAAAACGAAACACGATTTTTTAATATTAAAGCTCTGGGTTAAATTAATCTATTGTTTTAATTTATTACAGATTATCTGAATGTTTAAAAAATAATTTATTTTGCTTTAACAGTTAAGATCGTACATTTGTCTTTATTTAAGAATTAATTTATCGGTTTTCGGTTAATACTTTCAGTAATAAAAAATAAGAGATTAATTACGGAAAGTATAAAAACGACCGTACGTTATCTGTTATAAAATAGCTAGGACTGTTTTAAGGATAAAGTTAATCTTAATCTTTATAAAATAGCGGAACGCTTTTAATATTATAATAAAGGTACACTTTTATCTTTATATAGGGCGTTTTTAAATATTATATATATATATATATATAGATTTCTTTAAAGTCTTTTAAAAAAGCGTGAATTAATATAAAATATTTTTTTTAAATAGCGTTTAAAAACGTTATTATTATATCTTATTAACGGATTATTAAGTTTTATTCGGTAATTATAATTATAATAACGTACCTATTAATAATAGGATTAATCTTTTAAAAATTATTAAGTATATAAATACGTAATGTCCCACTGGCTTAGTGGTTAAGAGGCTAGGTGTCTCAATTCGCGCGCTGCAAGGCTTGGGCAACTTACCTCTGCTAGCTCAGGCCTCGCTGGCTCGTTTTTCAAAGTACTGTTGTATTACGCTAAAAATTAACCAATCAAATCCCAAATCCCCGTAACGAGCCAGCGAGGCCTGAGTTCATGTTATGCGAATAGGGGTTTCGTTCTGTACATCCTTACTAAAATTATCGAATTTCTTCCTAATTCTTTTTATTTATTCGAATAAAATTAACCTTTTAAAGTAAAAGGGATTATTATGTACTTAATTTAAGTCCGGTAAATCTAATATTATTTATATACGTTAAATATAAGCCTATATAAATATAGGAATTTCTTTCGATTTTTTGGGGGATAATAATTATAGTTAATATAGCTAAATTTAAAACTAGGAAATGGACGACCGTAACGCCCTTATGGCTGCGACGTAATAGCTATCGGTCGCATTATCGTGCACCGGGTTTCTTATGCATATTCTGTATAGGATAAGCCCGTATATCAAGTTTTTCGGCCGTACGGGTTATGGTTGTTACGTCGTAGCCCTAAGAAGGTTCCGGACTTGATTAACCGGAACGCCTTTTTAGTTGTAACGTAATAACCACAACCCGTACGGCCAAAAAAATAGCTGTACGGGCTTTTCCCATACTGAATTACCCTTGGAAGGTCCATGGCAAAATATTGCATGCGGTGGTTGCGTTATCGCAGCCATAAGGGCGTTCCGGTTGGAAGGTATGTGCAGAATGAGAATTTTAATTTAGATCTTAAATATTTTTGCTAAAGTAGTTCCGATTAGGAAGTTATATATACCGTTAAAAAGCCCTTTTAAAACTGTATATATTTATAATTTTTATAACTTTATAATTAATTTTAATTATTATTTAATTTAAAAGTTTTGAAGAAAAGTTTTCAAAATTTTATATGGGAGCGTATAAAATGAGGCCAAAAAATCACAACTTAATATTAAGCCGTATTTTTGACGTTTGTATTTTCTGTGGGTACTTTTATGGGCCTTTTGTGGGTCGGTACTTCGAGCTACAGGTTTTTGGAAAGCCCTAGCCACAGCTGCGCCGCAGGCGCAGCCACAACCTCAAAAATAGGGCCTGACCTTGGTGAGGTAATGGGCAACCTGCAGCATCTGCAAGAGACAGTTAGTTCGAATCCAGCTTGGGACGACGTGCTCTGCGTGGCGCCAGCCTAGTGTATGGACCAGTGGAGCTAGCTTGCTGGTTCTAATCGTGACGGTGAACAATTGGAGTTGTTAGGGACGTTTGAACTAATCAAAATTATCGTGTACGTAATTAAATTTGTTAGTTACCGTATTTAAGATCCCTATACGGTCTTTCATCCGGCCCGCCTGTGGGTACGGTTTTTGGACGTGCTTTCCGGTCGCGTGCTGCTACTAGACCTGTATGTATATAGTAGACCAGGCGTTAGCGTTCATAGCTCGATATCTTATTAGTAGCACTTTACCTTGCATATAAATGGGTAATTTGTAGCATTTTAATTAATTACTTTTATCGAATTTATATATTAAATTGGGACGGGGTGATTTGGTTCTAATCAGTGCATAATTGATGAGAGTGTCACGATGGAGCCCGCGGTTCAAGAGATAATGAAGGCAACGCAAACTGTATTGTGTGGTGTTGAATCCATGTGTGTAGCGATGATGAGTGTCTCCGGGGTTGCGCCTAGCGAAAAAAATGAACTCCTAGAAATACATGACTGGTGATGACTAATTGATCGGCAAAGCCATGTACGCGGCTCTACACCTTACACCATTTCAATATAAACACTCATTTTAATAATATTAACTTGAACGTAATTTATATGACCGGTGTTTCCCTTTATATGTTGCGTTTCATAAACCTCTTAGTTTTGTTTAACTTTTTTTAAAAAGTATGACTTGAAAAATATTTTTCGAAATTCTCTTACTACTTCGACCGCGTAACTTTTAATTAACCCTTATAAATTTTAGGTTTATTTAATATAGCGGCTAGTTGATTAGCCTGCCTTCTAATGCTCTTATTACTATTATTATACAAAAGGTACAAAGTCTTTTAGATATTTATTTTGTTACATATTATAAGAATGAAAATAAATAAATAATATTTCTTTAATTTTAATTCAAGGTCAGATATATTTCGTTACTGTAAAATACTATGCTACTATTTACTAAATAGACATTACCTTTGCCGGTATTATTAAAGTCTTTCTAAATTCGTAATCTTTTATTTTTCCAAGTAAATATTTATAATTACGTTTTCTTATCTTTCTTTTCATATATATATATATATATATATATATATTGGCCATTTACGAATTAATAAAATGAAGTTTTCTTACTTAGCGCTCCTTTTTTTTTCTTTGTTAAAATCGCGACTGTAATATTAAAGGAAGGCGAATACATTAATTTATTTCTGGGCCTTGATAAATATATTTCCGGGAAAGGTTTTTCTACACATTTCTTTTTGCAATTGATTTCCGAAAATTTCGTAAGTTAAATATTTTTAACTAACAGTTAAGCCTCGTTTTCTTAAACGTTATTTTGGACTTCATTTTCTCCATTAGAAATATTTTTAAGGGTTAGAAATTTACGATTAACTTTAGCTTTCCCTACACACGTCTTTATTTCCGAATTCTAAGCTTCCGGTTAATTACCCGTTAAACTTTTAAGTTCGGGCATAAAATCTCTTATATATCTTAAAATATTATAATTATTATGAAAGCTACTTCACGCGTTGAATATATTAAAAATTAAGTTCTTTTAAGAAACCTTTCAGAAATTTTAAAGTTTTTTTACAAATTTCCGGTGTATAATTAAGATGAACCCTTTTTGTTTCTCTTTAATTAATAATAGATATCTTTGTTGAATTTAAGATTATATATAATAATAACGGTGCCAAATTTGAATATCTATATTCGGTAAACATATAAAGCTGGGTATTTTATTAAGTAACCGATATATGCTTTTAATTTGATTTTAAATATTTACTTTCTTTTAATTCTTCGATATTTTAATCACAGCTACGTTCGTACGTTATATTCGAAAATCTCCGATTAATTATATTTAAGGTTTGTAATAACGACGTATACAATGACGAAATTATATCATTCGAAATATTATATAAATTAATGTACTAATATTTTATTAAATAAAAACAAATTATGTCTACAATTAGAGCTTGTATTATATAATTAACTTTTAAGTTTTATTAGTTTAAGTTTAAAATTATTAAAAAAGCTTAATTTTGAGCTGTACTTTAGTTTCTTTTTATACATTCTGTAATATTTAAAAGAACTAGTTTAAATTTAATTCTGTTTTTAGTATGTTATGTTTAATAATTTATAAATTCTTTATTGCGCGTATTTCAATATTGTTATTGTGTTTAATTTTATAAGCAAAAGACTTATGTTATATACAGGTTTAATATTCGAAACTTTTAATAAAATAAAGCCCTATTAATTTTAAAAAAATCGGCGATGTAAAAATTAAAAGCTTTTTATTATATTCGTTTTTAATTATTAACAGCTACTTAAAGTTATCGGATTTTGTAAGATAGTTTTAATAATTCTGTATAATACGGTAAAAAGGTATAAAGTTCGGCTTTTAAAAAAACGTTTTAAAATTATTTTAAACACGTACATACAAGCTTAGCTTTTATATTTTAAATGTTTCGTCCTTTCGATAATAACGTTTTTAGCGCTTTTAGCGTATGTTTTTAACGTTTTAGGTTTTACGTGCTTAACCTTAAGGTATTCAAGGTTTTTATTTCCTAATAGGGGCGTAAATAATGTTTTAATCACTTTTACAATGTTTTTATTTTTTTAATCGTCGGAAGTATTAAAATATTTACTAAAACTTACGAAATTATTAGTAAATATTCGCATAAAAGAAAAGCGGTTTATATTTAAAAAAGAAATAAGTTAACTTCTTTATTTCAATACACTTTATAAAAATAAAGTTTTTATTAATTCTATTCCTTTTTACGCAAATTATTTAAATTGTAATATTAAATCCCGGTTTTCTTTAACAAAACCTGTAAAACGATATTAACGGGAAGACATTATATTATTATTACGTTTTTTAAAAAAGATTTAGGTTATAAATCTTTAAAAGGTTTTAATAATATTTCCTGGATTACATTTCTTTCATACCGCTAATCGGTAATAAGAAAGATCTTGTTTTATTATTTGCCTTATAAAGTTAAGCATAAAAATAACGGCAACGAAGAGATTTCAGTTTCTATTAAATGCTTAGTTTTATAATTATCAATTAATATAAATTATGATAAAAGATATTTATCGAAATAAACGAAAGGTTAATATGAGTTGAAGCCTTGTTTTCTAGGCTTAGCCAAATATATAAAAAATCATTTCACGATATAATTTCCACGATAGATACTATACTCAGTATCTTCGAATCCGATAACTAATTAATAGTTTTTACGACTAGGATAGATTGTATACCTTAATCCCATAGAGCCTTACTTTGACGCCGACTGCTGGGCCCTCGTAAGCACGCAATTTCTCGACTAATGTCGGCTTGGGAGGCTTACATGCGTAATTACTAACATGCTTCGACCCTGATAAACCTTAACCCGGCTGGCTTTACGGTTCGGCAATGTCAGAAAATATAATTCAGGAGATGTTAAGCTTTATACAGTAAACTATAAAGATAAACCTTGAAGATAAACCTTAAAGATAAACCTTAAAGACAAGTTTTAATAATAAACTTTAAAAATAAACCTAAAAGATAAATTTTAATTACGCATAAAAGGCTTTTGTAATTCTCGTTAATCTCGATTGTTTTTACGGTACCTTTTTAAGGTACCTATTAATTAAGATATCATACCGCGTATTTCCGAATATGCGATACCGGTATTCCGAAATAAAAGGTTCTTTTATAAAAACTATCTTATTTCCGGTATATAATCATTTTAAAGTTCCCGGACGAAGTAAAATTATCGATATTATTATCGAGTTAAAAAAACATTTTTACATAAATTAATTTCGGTTTTTAATATTAGAATACGATTTATTCCGCGAAAATAACGATAATCGACTTTTAAAATAAATTATATTCGAAAATTTAGAAATTATAAAGGAATTATTAGCGCAACTAAAAAGTGAAAATAATAATGCGCTTTAAAATTTCGATGTTCAGATTTTGGAACGATATAAGGAGAACTACGAGCGATAGTTTGCCCGGCTGCTCCGAATTGCGAAAAACCTCTAGAATACGGACAAGAATCGACATGGATAGGAGCAGGATAAAGCTGTCTGACGTCTCTTTGGAGTGAGACGCCTGAGAGAGGGATAGTTTTATTTAAGCCTAGAAATCGAGGTAACAATCAATCATTTTATCCAATTTTGTTTACACGGTCACGTCTCCTTTAGAGAGAATTAACATAAATAAAATATAAGTTTTTAAAGTGGGGTTACCGGTTTCCAACGTATAAAAATCGATAAACGTAATAATAATATAACTAAATTACGTATTTTGAGTATTATTATTATTAAAGTTAATCGTTTTATAAAATCCCGGATAAGTCTTTTTTATTTAAGGAATATTATAAGATTATTATAAGATTTCCTTTATTTATTATGTTTAAACCGTTTACGGATCCTTTTTAGAACTTTTTAACTAAGGTAAACCATTCTCTAAATAACTATCCTTATAATCGTTAGACGTAAAATAACGAATTCGAAAGAGTTTTATTTATCCGTTTAGTTTAACGTAATAAGATAACAATCTTTATGATTGCTTTTAGGCTTTTTCGGTAAAGAATTTGCGTTAAAGTTCGAGGTTACTTCCGATTTAGAAAATGATTTTGGTAATAACGTAATAAAAATCCAGGGATTCTTGGTTTCTGCTCAGAAAATATTTTTCTAATATATGGCCGAAAACTAGACTTTAAGCCTTAATAAAGTTATAATAAGTTTATTAATTCCGTATTCATTTAAGTTAGTACGAACCGTTAATTCCTTTAAGGTTATACGTTTTTATTTAAATATAAGTAGAAGTTTAAGGCTGGAATTATTAATTACACTTTACATAATTTATTTTTATTAAGCGGACGGTTTTACGGTATTTTTGATATATTGTTATAATAATGCTTAACGTACCACACAAGCTCTCTGAACGCACAACCTCTCTATATGACTTTTATCATATTTTCACAACCCAAGTTTAATTAACAATTTCTTAACATTAATAAATAGAACGGCTTACAAAGGAAGCGAAAATAAACTTAGCCGTTCAGGTTAAAAAAAGAAACTCGCAGCTTAATTACATGAATCTTAATTTTGTGTATGAAATTTCCTAATTAATTTTGCATAAATAATATACCGGTGTACCTTCTTTTAACGATTATATACTCAAAATGAGAGAATTAACGCCCACCGAAGAAAATCGAGTATCGACCGAGTCCTTAACATAAATACGCAGGCGGTTCCCGTCCGGCGTTAATATATTAAAGGTATAGCGAATTTATTACTTATCTAACGTGTTATAAAACGCGTCGGTGTTAATTAAGCGTCGAACTTTATACGACGGCAAAAAAATTTGAAACCCGTTTAAATCGAATGATCGACTAGTAACGGATATTATGCGAAAGTCTAAAACCGTTTCGTAAATAGTTCAAATTTATTCGGGCTATAATCGCCTAATACGGCATCGTAAAAAAAGATATTTACAACTTCGACGAAACGGACTTCTTAGTAAGGATGTTTATAATATTAGCTATAATAATTATACGTATTAAAAACGTAAAAGAATTAAAAAACGTAATAGAAGAATCGAAAATAAGTTATAATTATAAAGGTTTTTAATTCTTAAGGTTAAACTTTATTAATATTTATTATTTTAGTGTAAGAAACATATTTTAATTTTTAACATCCAAAATATTTATTATTCTTCGATTAAAAGTCAGGTATAAGTTATAATAGTTAGTTAGATACACGAAAGATTTAAGTTTAAAATAGATTCAATATTTCGATACGCATATACGAAGGGCTACGAAAGGATAGAAACGTTCTTTATCTTCGAGGGTTACGAAAGCTATTACTTAATCGAATTCGAAAAATATTACGCAAATAATCGCAGTATTACATTTTATATGCTGGCGTATTTTTCCTATCGACTTTAATATTTCGATATGTTTTATTTTTCTATATTAAAACGCGCGTATTCGGTTTATATTTAAATTTTAATGGGACGTTATTATAACTATATTGCGAAAAAAAGTCGCTCTCTTTTTCTTTTCTTTTCTTTTTCTTTCCATTTTTTCTTTTTTTTCTTTTTTTTCTTTTTTTTCTTTTTTTTCTTTTTTTTTTTTTTTTTTTTTTTTTGTTTTTTTTATTTTTTTTATTTTTTTTGTTTTTTTTATTTTTTTTATTTTTTTTTTTTTTTTTATTTTTTTTTTTTTTTTTTTTTTTTTTTTTTTTTTTTTTTTTTCTTTTTTTTCTTTTTTTCTCTTTTTTCTTTTTTTTCTTTTTTTTCTTTTTTTTCTTTTTTTTCTTTTTTTTCTTTTTGCTTTTTAGTTTAGCAGAAGCGTTTAAAGTTATTATAACGTCAGATAATATTAAATCTGGATTCGTAAAAACTGGATTTATTTTATTTAATCTTAATAACGCCTTTTCCGATTTGGATACTTTTTCGTTATGCTTATATTAACCGTTTTCCTGTCTACTTTCACCCGTTCTATGCTTACATTTTCCGCGAAGTCTAAAGATATTCGTAAAATAACGAAATAAGGACGTTATTTATAAAGAAAGAATAAAAATTATTAATGTAGCTCGCCGAGAAAAATCGTTAAATCGGTTAATCTTTTAAATAAAAGTTACCTGATCTTTTAGTACAAAGTTAATTTTTTAATAAAAAGTTATTTAATTCTGTAAAATTAATTTTATCTTTAATAAACGTCGGAGAACTAAAAATAAACGTTTTAAGACAAAGAAATACTTATTATATAAAAAGAATAAACCTTCTTAGCTGAAAAGGAAGGTGGTAGTAAAAGAATGCAGTTAATAACGGCTGAAGGTAGTTGTCGTAAAAAGGTTGAAACAAAGGAACGGAAATGTGGCGTTTGCGGTAAGCTGTTACGGTTCGGGGCTGCCGTGACAGCTCCAGTATATATGCAGCTGTAAGCATTATAATGATGGTCACAATTGCGATCATTCCGCTAATCTTTTGTGCCCCTGACGTTGCGGTATGGTGCAACCGTAATATAAGCCCGGGTATAATGCGCGTACTTATAAAAAAGCAGTAAATACGTTTAGCGACGAAAAGTGCGATTAGTTTTAATGAATTCATGGCTTTATAATTGCTTTGTTGAGCTTCCTTATCGTAAGGTCTTAAAAGCCAGCCGGAGAGCTTGTGTATTAGGAAATCTTATGTCATACGTTAACGGTAAAAAATAGGCTAATTTTCTCTTCTTTTAAAATAGTTTAAGATAATTATCTTCTTTGTTAAATAATTCAGGTAATTTAAAGGTTTTTTAAACGCCAACCTTTTATTATCATATTAATTTAAGTTTAAATATTAATAGATTTTACGTCGATCCTAAAAGCTTTACGCAATCTTTTCCAAATATTAATTTAAAAGCGTTTAAAATCTATTTCATCTTATTTTTTGAAATTCGTAATTGATAACTTTTCAAAGATTTCAGTAATTAAATTACGTTATTCGATATTAAGCTAAAACCTTTGTTATAAAATAAAAACTTACTATCACAGGAACCAGGTTCCTGTCTTAAGGAAACCGACCGTTAAGGCCTAGCGTGGATCTAACACGGCTAAACCCCGGATGGGAGTTCTTAGCCTACTGGACGTGATCTACGTGATCTGATAGATTAATTAGATCACATAGATCATATAGATCTACGGCATACTTATTTTGAAAAATGAAGAATATATAGTGAACCGGTTTTTTATGTAAATAGCACTTATTTAGTTTCGCTTTTTAGCTATTAATTTAAGCTTACAGCCAAAGGTAGTTATTATTTATTATAGGAAAAGTTTTTAATTTTTTTTAACGAATAAAAACCTTAGTAGTTTATTTTCCCCCCTATTATTACCTCCAAATTAAGACCCCTTTTCAGATCCTGCTTATACTATCAGGTGGATATATAACAGGTTTGTTATATTTTGATAATTCCTTAATTACTAGCCGACGGATAATTTCAAATTTAATTAGATATAAGTTTGCCTAAACTTAACAAAAACGATATTATAAAACGACGTTTAAAAAATAAATAATATATCCGATTTCGGTTATAAGCTAGTAGAAGATTAATAATTAAATTAGATAATTCATTCCTTATTAAAAAGGTTTTTAATTAATTAATTATATTATGCCTTTTACAACCCGAAATAAGGGAGAGTGGGGGGGGGGGGGGGGGGGGGGGGGGGGGGGGGGGGGGGGGGGGGGGGGGGGGGGGGGGGGGGGGGGG
>QJNU01000006.1:301303-372567 GCA_004154915.1 Monosporascus ibericus
GCCCCCCCCCCCCCCCCTTTTTTTTTCCTAAACTTAGCATTTAACCCCAGCCCCAGAAAATATTATCGAAATTTAAGGAAATTCGGAAAAGGAAAAAAAAAATAAAGGTTCAGGAACTTTAAAGTCTAAAAGGAAAAGAAGGAAAATTTTCCCCGGAGGGGAAAATAAAACTTTTATTACGTAAAGTCTAATCGTTAAAAAAGGATAAAGAGGAAAGACCTTAATTCTTTAAAAAGGAAATAATTTAACTTATTTAAGGAATAAAGGAAAGAACTTTAGCATTCTTATTATTCGGCCTTTATTAGTACCGTAAAGTTATTATTTTACCTTTTAGCTATTACGGAATACCGGAGTTTAAAAGTTATAAATTAATTACCTTAAAGCTTTACAATAAAACTAGAAATATTAAAGATCTTTCGGTTTAAGTTAAAATTTACTTTAAATTTTACTAAAACTTTTGAATAAAAGATTATTAAATAATGTTAGTTATTTCCTAGCTACTTATTAACCGAATTTTCTTATAATTCCAACCAATTATAAAATATTATTCAGAGAATTACCTCAAGTAATCCTCGGATATTATTAATCATATTTTTAATAATTATTTGTATTTCGAAAATCGAATACGAATTATGTTTAAAAACTTAAATAAAAAATAATATGCAGTAAAATCATTATATTCTTTTATTAAATCAAGTTAACTGCAAAATATATGGCAGAATTTAAACGTTTAATCGTAACTTTTAATTTATTAAAAAGCGCGTTATTTTATGCTTTTTACGAGCGCTTAGAACCTTAAGTGAAGGATAAAATATATATAGTACCTAAGATAAGATTTTCTAAGAAATATACCGGTAAAGTAAATATTATTAACTAACGTATTTTTAACCGGTGTTTCGAAAAAAAGGAATTAATAAACGAAATAACGACAAAAGTTATAATAACTAAACTAAAAAAAATAAAAGCAAACTTTAAAAAAGATAAGAACGATATCAAGTGTTTTAATGATGGTAAAAAGGAATATTTTAATAGCGAATGTTACTTTCGCGTAGAAAGAACTTTAAAAAAAAGAAATATCTCTTAACCTGAGAAAAAGATTAAAGTGGTTAAACAAAAAGTTGATAATAAGGTAAAAAAGGAAAAAAAAGAAATTAAGTTATTTTCTTTAATTAAAATTTATTATTACTATTATTATTTAAATTCAGAACGATATTTTAAAGTACGAAAAGTATCTTATTTACTAAAACTTTAAAGTTAAAACCTATAAGTATCATCCCGGCTAAACGACCTCCAGGATAATTATGAAGCTAGGATATTGTTATTATTTCGACGCATAAAGGTACGAATTATATAACGAAAATGATTAGTTCCGATCCGACGTTAGCAATTACGGATAGTCATTTCCGAAGCTTTGCGAGCTTCCCGAATGTACGGTATATATTAAATCTCGAGAAAACCAGCATAAGTTGTTGCATTTCACCGCCTGCTATATCGACGATTATCTCATTTATCTTAAAGCTAAAAAAAAAAAATAATATCTAACCTAAATAAAAGAAAACAATACTTATTAAATTAAATAACGAATGCCGATATATAAAAGCTTCCCGATAGCTAAAGTACCTTAAATCTTGTTACTTATATCCCGAATTAAAATAAAGTTAAAAAGTTATATCGTAAGGATGTTTATATCATTTCCCTATGTTTTGTATTTAATACGAACTTTTAAATGTTAAAATATCTTTTTTAAAGGTTTACATTTTTTACTTTATAACTTAAAAAATACAAAACTAAGGATCGAACTTAAGGAAAATAATTACCTTCGAATGCAAATATAACAAAAGAACGTAATCTAAATATAAAAACGATTAATAGATTAAATATATTGTTCGAAAGGTATGCGAATAATAACCTTTTGAAATTAAACATTATTATAAGTTAAAAAACGCCAAAAGCCCCCGAAAATAAAGCATTAAGAAGGCCTAATTTATAAGACCTTATACGAGGCAGCAAAAGGATTATGTAACCAAATCGAAATTCCCCTTTAATATAAAAATAACACGTTTAAAGGTATAATTAATTTAAGAACCCAAAGTAACTTTATCTTTCCCGCGGCGGCTAAAAATATTACGTTTTTTAAATGTACAAATTAAAATTTTACAAGTTACGTATAATGGACGGAAGCTTATTTAAGTATGAAAACGGATAAGTTCTTCGAAAAATTAAAGAACTTCCAGTTTCGATTTAAGAATATTAAGAACGAATTTCGTTAGATATTACTGATATCTTTGGGCATAATATTATGCTGGGAATACCGGAACTTAGGACCAATAATTTATATATTAACTAAAAATATTAAATATTTTCTTAAAAGGATGAAAAAAGGCCATTTAAAAAGGACGAACAAGAGGTTTATTATATTATTAAGGAAGTATAAATGTTAGACTAAGCCGGAACGCTACCACCTAAGTACCAAGGATATAAGAAATTATTTAAAGACAAAAAAGATTACGAATTATTATTATATTGTGAATAAGATTACCGAATACCTATTAAAGAAAGACATTATCCTAAACTTTACAAAATTTAGTATATAAATCCTGAAAAGTTAAAAACCTGATGGAAAATTATTTAATTCCATCTGAAAAAAGGATATATTCGACCTTTTAATTTTTTAACAGGATATCCCGTCCTTATGATACCAAAAACTAAAAACGGAAAGCAAAAGATTAACGAAAAGAAAGAATCTGGTTTTTAAAAAAGTAATGGACAATAAACAGCTAAACGATATTATGATTAAGAATAAATACTTTTTAACCTTTATAAATATATTAATGGAGAACGTTAATAAAGCTAACTAATCTATTCCATTTAATTTTCGAAATATTTATTACCGTATTAAAATGGTTAAAAACAAGAATGGAAAACGGTATTTAAAAGGATCTATAAACTTTACGAATATCGAGTAATACATATGAGACTTCTTAATGTTCCGGCTAGTTTCCAACGCCTGGTTATAACCATTTTACGAAAGTATTTAAATAAATTTATATTCGTTTACCTCGACGACATTCTTATTTACTTCAAGATTATGGGAAAGCATAAACGGCATGTAATTTAAGGATTCCAAATTTTGGATAAGGTAAATATCCGAATTAACCTAGCTAAAAACGTATGGTATATATAAAAGCTAGACTTTTTAGGATATATACTTACTTCCGGCCAAATTCAGATTTAACGTTTTAAGATAAAAGCAGTTAAGGATTGACCTATTTTTAATAAGGCGACCGTTACCGACATCCGGCAAATTTTAGGATTTACGGGTTACGTACGAGGCCTAATTAAAAAATACGAAAATATAGTTAAATCATTAACGAAACTAATTGCCAAAAAGTACGTTAATAAGAAATTTAACCTTCCAGAAAATATAAAGAAAGCATTCCAAATTTTAAAAAACGTAATTATTAATAAACCCATAATAAAACTACCTAACGTAAATAAAAGAAACGCTTAAAAATAAATACCTTAGATTACGTACGAAGTACCGTCTTAAAGTAATTAAAAATAACGATAAATAGTACTTAATAGCCTATTACTTAACGGTATTCCAAAATGCTGAACTTAAATACCCGATTTACGATAAAGAACTGCTGGTAATTATTAACGTTTTAAAAAAATAAAAGCCTTTTCTTAACGGAACTAAAAAACCTTTCGATATTTATTTTAATTATAAAAACCTTACCCGATTTATTAAGGTATAGAAACTAGATAGACGATATAAAATTTGGATAATCTTCTTATTAAAGTTTAACTTTAAAATATATTATATTAAAAAAAAGAAAATATCCAAACAGATATTTTTAATCGTAGAGGCGATTATAATTCCAAATTTCCTAAACGAAGTAAGCAAATATTATAATATAACAAAAATGGTACTATATAGATCTGCGAAATCTTAAAAAAACTAACCCTTAAACTTTTAATACGGTTCCGAATTCTTACGATATAAACGAACAGAAAAAGGTTTAATAATTAAAGAAATAACCAGAAAACCAGTTATTATACCGTAATAAGATTTACGTACCTAAGAATTAACAGGAACAATTTATAAGAGAATTTTATAAAAACTTATTATATGGATATTAAGGAATCTTTAAAACCACCCGACGGTTATAAGAAAAATACGACTTCCTAAAACTGCCCCGAATAATCAAAAACGGTGTTAAAAATTGCAACATTTGTAATAAGATTAAGGTAGTATGTTATAAACCTTATAAGTTGTTATAACCTACCGATATTCCTGATAAGCTATGGAACACCATAGTTTAGGATTTTATTACCAGCCTTTTTCCATTTAAAAACCTAATTATTAAAATCGAGTACGACGAAATTTAAGTAATTGTTAACAAACTTACTAAATATAAATATTTCCTACATTTTTAAAAAGTTACAACGGCAAAATAACTGGCTTATATATTTATCCGACATTACCTCGATAAATACGAAATACGAGAAAAGATTATCTCTAACCGAAATAAGTTATTTATATTAAAGTTTAATACTAGCTTCTTTAAACGGATAAGTACTAAGCTTAAGTTCTTAACAGCGTATTACCCATAAACGGATGGTCAAACGGAACGATTAAATCAGACCTTAAAACAATACTTCAGAAATTATGTTAACTACTATCAAGATAATTAAGTAAAGCTGCTACCATTAGCATAAGTAACTTATAACACGTTTACTAACGAAGATATAAATATCTGCCCCTATATAGCTATATACGGATATAAGGCAATAACCTAACGATTAAAACAACCGGCACACAAAATTCCTGCAATCATTACCATAACTCCCCAAGCAAAAATAATAGTAACGGAAATTAAGACGATATAATCCTATTTACGAACCGAATTACGTTTTCTCTAACAAAGAATCGCCTAATATTACAACAAAAAGAAAATTGAAAAACTAATTCTAGCAAAAGGAAATAAGATTTATCTATTACGTTAAAAACAAAACGTAACATCGAAAATCTTACAAATTAAGATTAAAAAATTTAACGATAAATTCGATTTTGAAAGGTTTAGGCCGTTTAAAATTAATAAAGTTATTTCTAAAACTAATTACCGATTCTTATTACCTAAAATAATAAAGATATACCTTATTTCCTTTATTTTCTTGCTTAAATTAACATTTAAAAACGCCCCGCTAAAAACAAGCTTAAAAATCGAAAAGGAAAATACTAAGTACAAAATCGAAAGTATATTAAATTCCAAAATAATTAAAAACAAAATTTAATACCTAATTAAATAAAAAGAATACTTACCCAAAAAGTACTTTGGAACCATTTAACTACCTAACGAATGCGATAAACCTAATTAAAACGTTTTACTGGCAAAATCCTAACCGACCGTCTCCAGCGCAGCTAAGGTCGCAGGCGATAAAAGTCCCCTACTTAAATCCAAACTGACGGTATTGTAGTCGAAAAAAATAAACACCTCCGTAATAACATCTATCTCGGAAATAAGCAGTGCTTGCTCCGCTTCCACACGTCGCTATTTCTTCTCCAGCTTTTCTTATTCTTCCAATTAATCCAATTTATAACCCTTCTTCAAAATAGCAAAGGCCTTTTTGTATAAAACATTTTGCTACAAACGTAAGCGTTTTAATCGACCAAAAAGTTCCATTAAATTATCCTTTGCTTTACGCTATTTCTTTTATAAACGTTTACGCTTTTTCCCGATTTTTACTAATAGATTTATGTCCAACACATCGTAAGCTAAGCGCTGGCGACGGGTGCAACAACCGTAACTTAAAATGTTAACCAAATAAAAACAATCAGGCTTTTTAAAGCGAATATAATTCGAGCAGAAAATAATTTTGGAACCAAATTTCTTAATAAAGTTTACACGGTTATTACGTATTTTACGTTAATTTAAACGAGGTTTCCTTTTTTCTTTTTAAATACGGTGTAACGAACCTGTTATACATTCACCTAGAAGTATGAGCAGTATCCGAAAAGGGGTCTTGATTTGCAGGTAACAATAGGGCGAGAGATAGTTTATTAGGGGTCTGTTCGTTAAAGAGGTTTAAAGACTTTTCCTACAGTAGAGAACGACTGCCTCTGGCTGTAGGCTTAGATTGATAGTTAAGGAGCGAAATTAAGTAGGTGCTATTTACATAAGAAACCGGTTTATTATATATCCTTTATTTTCAAAATAAGTATGCTATGGATCTGTATGATTTATGTGTACTAGCCCAGATTACCTAAATTACCTAGATCAATTAAATCACTTTAAAGCCAAGTCCTTTATATCTGAAATTTAACCGCGACAAAACCGCGTTAGGCCTTAAAGATTGGTCTCCTTAAAATGGGAACCCTTGTTCCTGTAACACTATTTCCCCTTTCCAAGGCTCTTGTCCCAAAGATAAAAACCGTAAGTGGCTATTTTTTAGTTTGTTGGAAAAATTTGGAAACGTCCCAGTTGATTTTACCATGACAGGCCGTATTCAAAAAAAGAAGAAAAAGCATTGTTTGAACTAACGCAAAACGCGTAATAATCGCGCGAATTTTATTAGAAATTTTGGCTTTAAGGTTATTACATGCTCGAATTATGTTCGTTTAAGGGAATTCGATTATTATTTCGTAACGGACATTCCCAGTTATGGTTATTACACCCGTCGTTAACGTTTAGCTTGCGACATGCTAAACATAAATTCCTTAGTAAAAATTGAAAAGAAGCGCGAATGTTTGCAAAAGGAGCAACGTAAGGTAGAGGACACTTTGGTCGCGCATTAAAAAGTACTGGCGGCGTACCAAAAGATTGCTGGAAAAAAAACGAAAAAATTCGTTAATCGATTAAAACGTATTCGCTTGAAATAGGGCGTTCTAAAAAAGAAAGCTTTTGCAATTCTGAAGAACAATTATAAATTGGACCAATTAAAAAAACGGGAAAAGATAGAAAAAAAGCAGCAACGTATGGAAGCAAAGCAAGCGCGGCTTATTTCCGAGCTAAACGCCATCGCGAAAGCGTCTACTTTTTTCGATTAAAACGCCGCAGGTTTGGATTTAAGCGGGGGACCTTTATCGCCTACGACCTTGGCTGCGCTAGAGATGGTCGGTTAGGATTCTGCCGGTAAAACGTCTTAACCAGGTCCATCGTATTCGTTAAGTAATTAAATAATTCCCAAGTATTTTCTTAGTATAAATATCCTTCGTACTTAACTAGGTACTGGATTTTATTTTTGATTATTCTAAAGTTTAGTATTCTTTCGACTTCGTATTCGTTAATTTCTTTTTTCGATTTCCAGGTTTATCTTTAGCGGGGCGTTTTTAGGTGCTGGTTCGAACAAGGAAATATGGAAAATAAGGTGTATCTTTATTATTTTAAGTAATAATAATCGGTAATTAGTTTTGGAAATAACTTTTTTAATTTTAAACGGACCAAGCTTTTTAAAATCGAGCTTATAGTTAAGTATTTTGGTCTTGATTTATAAGATGTTCGACGTTGCGTCTTTTTTAACGCAATAAATAAACCTTATTTTCTTTCGTTAAAATTAATTCCTTAATTTTCTTTTTATTATAATACTGGGTTATTCTTTGCTAAAGAAAACGTAATTCGGCTTATAATCGGGATTATATTATCTGGATTTCCGTTACCATTATTTTTGCTCGGGGAGTTATGATGGTAATTATAGGAGTTTTGTATATTAGTTATTCTGGTCGTTAAGTAACTGCGTTATGTCCGTATATAGCTGTATAAGGGGAAATGCCTATATCTTTGTTAATAAACGTATTATAAATTACTTACGCTCATGGTAACAATTTTACTTAGTTATTTTATTAATAATTAACGTAATTTCGAAAGTACTGTTCTAGGGTTTAATTTAATTATTCCGTCTAATTATTTATCTATAAGTAATAAGTTATTAAAAACTTAAGTTTAATGCCTATTTATTTAAAGAAACTGGCACCAAACTTAAACGTAAAAAGCTTATTTCGATTAAAAATAATTCTTTCTGGTATTCCATATTTATTAAAATAATATCGGATAAATATATAAGCTAATTATTGTGCCGTTATAGTTTTTTTAAAAGGTAAAAAGTACCCATATTTGGTACATGTATTAATAATTACCTAGATTCCGTCGTATTTAACTTTAGTAGTTAAGTTTTTAAATAAAAGAAAGTTGGTAATAAAATTCCAAGTTATAGTATTTCAGACTTTATTAGGAATGTGGGTAAGTTGTAATAATTTATAGGGTTTATGGCGTATTACCTTCGCCTTATTATAAATATTACAATTTTTAATAACTTTTTTAATTATTTGGCGTATTTCTAGAAAGTTATACTTTTTTTATAACCGTCGGGTAATCTTAAAAATTCCATAATATCCATATAATAAGTTTTCGTAAAATTCCCTTGCGAATTATTCCTATTAATTCTTAGGTACGTAGATTTTGCTTTGGTATAGTAGGTAATTTTTTAGTTATCTTTTTAATTATTAAACCTTTTTTTTCGTTCGTATCGTAAAAATTTCGAAACCGTATTAAAGGTTTAAGAGTTAATTTTTTAAAAATCTCATATAATTATATAATACCATTCTTATTATATTATAGCATTTACATATTTCGTTTAGGAATCTTGGAATTATAATCGTCTTTACGATTAAAAATATCCGTTTAAATATTTTCTTTTCTTTTAATATAATATACTTTAAAGTTAAAGCTTAATCAGAAAATTATCTAAGTTTTATATCGTTTATTTAGTTTTTATGCCTTTATAAATAGGGTAAGGTTTTTACAATCGGAATAAATGTTAAAAAGTCTTTTAATTCCGTTATAAAAAGGCTTTCACTTTTTAAAAGGGTTAATAAGTATTAACAGTTCCTTATTATAAATCGGGTATCTAAGTTTTATATTTCGGAATATTTTCGAATAATAAGCTACTACGTATTATTTTTTATTATCCTTTAGATGTTTTAAGATGGTACTTAATACGTAATTTAAAGTATCCGTCTTTAGGCTTTTCTTTCTATCTGCATTAAGTAATTCTATTATGGGTCTACTAATAATTACGTCCTTTACGATTTAAAAGGCTTTTTCTGCATTTTTTAAAAATTTAAACTTTTTTTAACGTACTTTTTAATAATAAGTTTCGTTAATAATCTGATTATATTTCCGTATGTTTTAAGTAAGCCTTATATATATTCCGTAAACTCTAAAATCTGCCGGATATTGCTAATAGTCGCCTTATTAAAGATAGGCTAATCCTTAATTACTTTTATCTGAAAACTTTAAATCTGAATTTGGCCGGAAGTAAATATATATCCCAAAAGGTTTAGCTTCTATATATGCCATACGCTTTTAGCTAGGTTAATTCGAATATTTGCCTTAGTTAAAAAGTTAAAGTATTTAAGCTATATATTATTTATGCTTTTTTAAAGTTTCGGAATAAATGAGAATATCGTCGAGGTAAACAAATATAAACTTATTGAAATACTTTCTTAAAATAATTATAATTAAACGTTAAAAATTCACAGAAACATTAATAAACTTTATAAATATTATTTAATATTCGTAAAATCCATATATCGTTTTAAATACCGTTTTTATTTTTTTCCTTCAATTATTTTAATACGGTAATAACCGTTTTGCAAATTAAATATATTAAATTACTTAACCTTATTAACGTTTTCGTTTAAGGTGTTTATAAAAATTAAAACGTCTTTATTTTTAATCGTAATATCGTTCAGTTATTTATAATCGATTATTTTTTTAAAAACCAGGTCTCTATTTTTATCGATATTTTGCTTTCCGTCTTTAGTTTTTAATATCATAAAAACGGGATATTTAACAGGGGAGTGAAAAGGTCGAATATATCCTCTTTTTAAGTTAAGTTAAATGGTTTTCTATAAGGTTTTTAACTTTTTAAGGTTTATATGGTAAATTCTGTAAAATCTAAGATCACATCCTTCCTTAATAGGTATTCGGTAATCCTATTAACCATATAATAGAAACTTATAACCTTTTTATCCTTAAATAATCTATTAAATTCTTAATACTTAAGTAATACCGTTCCTACTTAATCTAGTACTTATGCTTCTTTAATGATATAACAAACTTCTTATTCTTCCTTTTTAAGTAACCTTTTTTTATCTTCCCAAAAAAATGTCTGATATTTCCAGTTAATATGTAAATTGTTGGTTTTAAGTCACGGCATTCCCAGGATAATATCATATCTAAAAATATCGGCAATATCTAACGAAATTCGTTCTTAATATCCTGAAATCCAAACGGCAGGTTTTTCCGTTTTTTGTAAAACTTATCCGTTTTTATACTTAAATAATCTTTCATCCATTATACGTAATTTATAAAATTCCAGCTTATATTTCTAAAAAAACCTTAATATTTCTTTGCCGCCGTTAAAAAAGAAAGGTTACTTTCGGCTTTTAAGTTAATTATGGCTTTAAACGTATTATTTTTATATTCAAAAGAAATTTCGATCTGGCTATATAATCCCTTTACCGCCTTGCATAAGGTTTTATAAGTTGTGAGATAAGCGAGGGTGCGACGCTAACTACAAGACCAAAAGATCAGCAATTCCAAACCCCAATTGGGGTTTAGACACCCAAATCCACCTTATAAGAGCGCATGCAATAAGAGTCCACTACGTTACATAAGTTAGAGCTCCTTAATACCTTATTTTCGAAGGTTTTTAACGTTTTTTAACTTATAATAATATCCGGCTTAAAAGAGTCTCCATTTAGGTACCTTTCGAACAGTATATTTAATATATTAATCGTTTTAGCATTTAAATTACGTTTTCTTGCCATATATGCATTCGAAGGTAATTATTTTCCCCGGGCTCGATCTTGAATCTTATATCCCTTAAGTTATAAGGTTAAAAGTATGGATTTCCGAAAAGGGTATTTTAATATCTAAAAATTCGTATTAAATATAGAATATCGGGGAATAATATAAATACCCTTACGATATAGCTTTTTAACTTTGTTCTAATTCGGGAT
Organism: Monosporascus ibericus; assembly: GCA_004154915.1. Lineage (NCBI taxonomy): Eukaryota > Fungi > Ascomycota > Sordariomycetes > Xylariales > Monosporascus > Monosporascus ibericus. The sequence goes on from QJNU01000006.1 coordinate 312,330, forward strand.
ATAAATAACAAGATTTAGGGTATTCTGGCTATCGGGGAATTTCTGTATATCGGCATTCGTTATCTGATTTACTAAGTATTTTTTCGTTTTCTCCAAGTTAAAAGTTATTATGTTTTTTAGCTTTGTAATAAATAAGACAATCGTCGACGTAACAAACGGTAAAATATAATAACTTATGCTAATTCTTTCGGGATTTGGTATATACCGTACATTCGGAAAGTTCGGAAAGTTCCGGAAATAATTATCCGTAATTGCTGCCGTCGGGTCGGAACTAACCACTTTCGTTATGCATCTTATACTGAGATATATCAAAATGGCAAAGGTATCCTAGCTTAATAATTATCCTGGAGGTCGTTTATCTGGGGTAATATTTATAAGTTTTAGCCTTGAAGTTCTAACAAATAGGGCAATCCCCGTACTTTAAAATGTAGTTCTGGATTTAAATAATGGTAATAATAATAATAATAAATTCTGGCTGGAAGAAAGTCGAATTAACTTTTTTTTCTTCCTTTTTTGCCTTATTATCGGTTTATTTTTTAACCGTTTTAATCTTTTTTCAAAGTTAAAAAATCCCTTCCTTTTTAAAATTCCTTTTAACGGAAAAAGGATATTCGCTTTTAAAATACCCCTTTTTGTTATGATTAAAATACTTTATATCGGACTTATCTTTTTTAAGTCTTTTCGAAATAATATTCGTTTTCTTTTAAAGCTTACCTTTATTTCTTTTTAATTCGGCTATTAAAACCTTTATTATCGTTTCGTTTATTAATTGGATTTTTTTCGAAATACAGATTAAAAGTTTGTCGGTTAAAAATAATTACTTTATGGTATATTCTTTAAAGACTTTTATCTTAAATATTATATATATTTTATTTTTAACTTAAAGTTTTAAGTTATCGTAAAAAGGATAAAATAACCATCTTCGCAATAAAATAAAAATTACGGCCGAACTGTTAAATTCCGTTATATATTCTATAATTAACTTGGTTTAATAAAAAAGGTATAATTATTTTATTATATATTATTCCTTATTTAAGTATCCAAATATAATTTATATTCGATTTCTGAAATATCGGTAATTATTAAAAATATAATTAATAATATCTAAAGACTTTTCGGGGTAATTTTCCAAATAATCATTTATAATTAGTTCGAATTATAAGAAAACCTATTTAATAAGTAATTAAAAAATGGCCATTATTTTTTAATAATCCTTTATTAAAAGATTTTGGTAAAACTTAAAGTAAATTTTAATTTAAACGAAAAATCTTTTTAAATTTATAATTCCGTTATAAGGTTTTAAGGTGATTCATTTGTAACCTTTAATTTCCGGCATTCCGTAATAATTAAAAAGTAAAATAATAATTTCGCGGTACCGATTAAAGCCGAATAATAAGGGTACTAAAGTTTTTTCCTTTATTCCTCGGGTAAATTAAGCTATTCTTTTTCGGGAAAATTAAAGTTTCTCCTGTTTATCCTTTTTTAAAGCTTAGACTTTACGTAACAGCATTTCCATTTTCTTCTCGGAAGAAAACTTTCTCTCTTTTCCCTTTAAACCCTAAGGTTCTTAAATCTTTAGTTCTTCTTCTTCTTCTAAATCTTCCTAAACCTTAATAATATCCTTTAAAGCCGAAATTAAATGCTACGTTTAAAAAAAAGGATCTGCCTTATTTCGGGTTATAAAAAGCATAATATAATTAATTAACGTATGACATAAGCGAGCTGCGCGCACAAGCGAGCTGCGCGGATTTTTGCATTTCGCAATAATCAATCCAAATAACTTAACCATAACATATTCAATTAGTTCAAATTAATCGGATTCTTTTTCGCTAATCGTATCTATAACTTCTTTACAAGTACGCGCATTATGTCCGGGCTTGCCGCAAACGCCATACTTCCGTTTTTTCGTTTTAACCCTTTTACGACGATTACCTTCAGCCGTTATTAGCTGCATTTTTTTACCACCCCCTTCCTTTTCGGCCAGAAAAGTTTATCCTTTTTATATAATAAGTATTCCTCCTTTTTAAAAACGTTTATTTTTAGTTTTACGGCGTTTACTAAAGGTATAGTTAATTTCGCGTAATTAGGTAACTTCTTGTTTTAAGAGAATAACTTTATGCCAAAGCATTAGGTAACTTTTAGTTAACAAATTAACCGATTTAACGATTCTTATCGGCGAGCTACCCTAATAATTTTTAATCTTTCTTTATAAATAACGTTCTTATTTTGTTACTTTACGGATATTTGTAAGGGCTTTCGCAAAAAGCGAAAGATTAAAACCGGCGGAGGTAAACGACGAAACGGTTAATATAAGTATAACTGGAAAAGATTTTAAGTCGGATAAGACGTTATTAAAATCGAATGGAATAAGTCCGGCTTTTATAAATCCGGATTTGATATTATCGGATGTTATGGCAGTTTTAAACGCGTCGTAAAAACCGAGAAGGAAATTTTTTTTCGCGATATAAGTATGGTAACGTCGTATTAAATTCTCGATATATAACGAATAAACGCGCTTTAAAATAGAAAAATAGGATACGTTAAAAGGTTAAAGCCGATAGAAAGAATACGTAGGTATGCAAAAAATAATAATGCCGTTATTTACGTAATATTTTTCGAATTTTATTAAATAGTAACTTTCGTAACTATTAAAAATAAAAAAATGCTTCGATCTTTTTGTACGCGTTTGGGTATGTTTATCGAAATGTTAAATCCATTTTAAACTTAATTCGTTTGTTATCTAGTTATTATAACTTATACCGAGCTTTTAATCGGGTGGTAATAAATATTTTCGATATTAAGAACTAAGGTAATTCTTCCTTGCCATAATAATAAATAACGGCAAAACTTAACCTTACGAATTAACAGCTTATATAATTATTACCTATTTCCGATTACCTTATTAGGCTTATTTAGGTTTTCCACATCTTTTAATATTTGTAACTACCATACCCGATACCATAAAAAGCCCCATTAAAAAGCCCGTCTCGTCGAAGTTGTAAATATCTTTTTTTGCGATGCCGTATTTTGCGATTGTAATACGAATAAGTTTAAATTATTTACGAAATACTTTTAGATTTTTATATAATACCCTTTAATAATTAATTTTCCGATTTAAACGCGTTTTAAGTTTTTTTTGCCGTTTAACAAAGTTCGACGTTTAGTTAATCCCGACGCGTAACGTAACGCGCTAGGCTAGCAATAGATTCGCCATATCTTTAATGTATTAAAGCCGGATAGGAAACGTTCGCGCATTTAAGTTAAGGATTTTTTCGATAATCGATTTCTTTTCGGTCGGCGTCAGTTTTCGCGAATTAGGAACAATATCATATCGCGCAGGTTTATTATTAATTCGGGTTCTTAAAGTAAAAGCTGGAACCGTATATATAAAACTAAGTTTGGTATAAGAAAGTTTAGGGTTATTCTTTTTAACCTGAACGGCTAAATTTATTCTGGCTTTTTTTGTAAGCCGTTCCATGATAGTGGTGTTAAAAAATAAACACTTAAAGTTAAATTATAAGAAAGTTAGGAAAAACGCGCAGCTCGCTTGTGCGCGCAGCTCGCTTGTGTCATACGTTAATTAAAAAGCTTTTTCGATAAAAAGTAAATTATTTAATCTGGTTATTAATCCTTTATTAACTGATAACGGGAATCGGGTATATTATTTATTTTTTAAACGTCGTTTTATAATATCGTTTTCATTAAATTTAAAAAAACTAATACCTAACTAAGCTTAAAATTATCCGTCAGCTATTAATTAAAGTATTATCAAAATGTAACGAACCTGTTATACATCTACCTGAAAATATAAGCAATATCCGAAAAAGGGTCTTAATTTACAGGTAACAATAAAACGAAAAGTAATTTACTAAAGGTTTATTCGTTAAAAAAGTTTAAAGACTTTTCCCATAATAAAAAACTACTGCCGTTAATTATAAGCTTAAATTAATAACTAAAGAGCGAAATTAAGTAAATGCCATTTACACAAAAAACCGGTTCATTATATATCCTTCATTTTCAAAGTAAGTATACTATGGATCTATGTAATCTATATAATTTAGCCCAGATTACCTAGATTACCTAAATTAATTAAATCACTTTAAGGCCAAATTCTCCATGTCCGAAGTTTAACCGCGACAGGACCGCGCTAGGCCTTAAAGGTTGGTCTCCTCGAGACGGGAACCTCTGTTCCTATAACATACGGTTTATTATAATAAAGTTAGCTAAATTATCCCCGGGAAACCTTTTTAATAAAACAAAGTGGCCACCTACGGTTCTTACCTTTAGGATAAAGATCCTTAAAGAAAGGAAATAATGTTATAAAAACGAAGTTCCTGTTTTAAGGCAACCGACCTTTAAGGCCTAACGTAAATCTAATACGGCTAAACCCCGGAGGGGAATTTTTAGCCTACTGGACGTAATTTACGTAATCTGATGGATTAATCAGATCACATAGATTACATAGATCTACGGCACATTCATTTTAAAAAACAAAGGATATATAATAAACCGGTTTCCTATATAAATAGCACCTACTCGGTTTCGCTTATTAACTATTAATCTAAGCCTGTAACCAGAGGCAGTTATTTTCTACTATAAGAAGAGTCTTTAAATCTCTTTAACGAACAAGAACCTTAGTAAATCATTCCTCGCCTTATTGTTACCTACAAATCAAGACCCCTTTTCGGATACTGCTTATACCTCTAGGTGGATATATAAGAGGTTCGTTACACTTACTTATATTATTTCCTTCATTAAACGTTAACTTTCGTAATATATTTTTCGAATTACTTAAACCTTTAAATGTTTATAAAATAATTAACCTTAAGCGTGTTTAGGTTCAAAAATGCTATATATTACGTAAAAACTCCCTAAAACGGAGAAAAAGCAATTAGTTAATGTAATTAAAACGATTTTAACTATCATATTTTTAGTAATAAAATGATCCCATATATTAAAAAGTATTAAGGTTTTTTAATGAATTAAAAACAGTTGCGATTAACTTAACTTTCATTATTTTGCGCAGTTAAAGTACCGGGTTTATAACGATTACAGTTCGGCTAATTACGAAAAAAGGTTGCATCAGGTGTAAAAACATAAATTGTCCTAGATCATTCAGGCTTTAGATAGCAGTGGCTAGGAAGCTCTATATATAGTGTGGGAGCCCCGGAACAACAAGTTACGGCGTCTCTACAGCTCCCAGGGGCTTTGATGACTAAGCAAGTGACCCCTATTCTGCGACAACTGTTATAGCTATTGTTGCTGGCAGCCGATCAGTGTTCGGATCCATACTTACTGCAGCCTTCATTTCGCTCTACACCAACAAGTTGCCAGGAGAACTCAAATTGAAGCTGATACCGGCCGTTAGCAGAGCTGGGCTTCCAGAGTCTTCTCTTCCTGGACTTCTAAACGCTGTCGCGGCTGGTACCCCGCAAGCCATTGCTGCTGTTCCTGGCATGACACCGGCACTATTGAAAGTGACCACTGATGCTGAGGCTGACAGCTACGCAGCTTCATACGCTTATGTTTACTACTTTGCCATGGCCTTGGGAGTGATTGGCATTATCGCGGGTCTTTGCGCAAGGGACTTTGATCGCTATATGACGAATCACGTCCCGCATCAGATTTATAAGAAGTCAGACACTGATAAAGACCCGTTAGACTCCAGCACTTCTTTCCACTGCACCTCTGAGAAGGTCCTTGAAAATGAGAAATAATAGAGAAGATTGGATTTTTAAAGGATGTATTAGAACGAAAATTTAGCTTTATATTATTTGCGGTTTATTTACCGCCCATCAAATTGTATCTTATTTATAACAGATGTCAGCCATCGAGAGTAAACCATCTCTCTACCGTCATGTCAAACTGCCCTATCATAGTAGATTCCTTACGGCAGGGAGTCTTTGTAATAACAGGCACTTAGGAGATTATGGAATAGACGGAGAATATGAGCAAGGTTACATGCAGTGATCAATGTGACCAAAATAGTCGAGGTTCCCAGCCCTGTAAAGATCTTTAAAGTTCTCGCACCATCTCGATTGAATGGAAAACTTGTAAATTCCGAAGGTTAATGAGGAAGAGACTCACGTAAATCGTGAGACTTTGGTGGCTGGGCCCTGCGGGCACCATCATGATAATGTAAATAAACTATCTATTGCAATCCATAAAACTAATTCTAAGCTAGAGTACCTCAAAACAATCCCAATAAAAGAAAAGCCAAAAGTTCAAGGAATACTCAAGAGTATTGCCCCGAAGGATTTTCTAAAATTCACCTTCTGAGGCATTCCTCACGCTAGCACCTCTTGGGCAACAGTGGTTTTAGCCATCTCAGGGTTGGCCAGCGCGGCTTGCTCGTCTCTTGCAACTTGCTCTTTCGCCTTTCGATACTCCAATCGCTCCGCCACGGACGGGTAAGCCCATTCTGTATGTTCGATGGCACCAACTTTAGCAGCCTGCTCATAGAACTTGCGGAACTTGATAGCATCCTCGCTGTCAACGTCCTTGGTGCCGTCGTAGATCTCCTTGAGCCTATATCGGTTGTCGCACAGATGCCAAGTGATGTAGCCGTGCATAAAGCACTCAATTGTCTCCATGATCTTGCTGTCTTTCTCAGAGAATACTACCATCATTTGTTCCGATGACTGAAGGGTATCTTGAGTGAGCTTCTCCAGAGCCTGGGTCAACGTGATGCCCTCGGAAACAACATAGTTCTTGACAAGACTAGTTTGGTCGCGAGGGTCATCGAACTCCTTGTAGAAAGACATCAAGTCATTGACCCAAACCATCCAGTTCTCCATCTGAGCGATGGCGCTGGTGATTTCTAGGAAATGCTTCTGCTCATCAAATTGCTCCTTTGGCCACAAAGACCCTCCGACACAGTGGCCAAGTCCATTCATACGGCGGAGGAAACCGGGATAGTCAAAAGATCCGGGGAAGCCGTGGAAGTTATACTGCTCAATCCAGCAGCCTTCAAAGACTGTTGTAAATAGTTGTTAGTTTTTGGACTGTTTTCAACCGATGAGTTCGTTTAGTTGGAGAACCTACAGTCTAGAGTGCTGCGTATGAGGTTCAATGAACAGAACGGGCCAAAGTGCCTCAGAACGTTGGGGAAGTGCTCATTGACCAACATCCACCAGGGATGCTTTTGTTGCCGGCCATTCTGAAGATCGTCGAAATAGGTCAACATCTGAGGATGCGGGTCGCCCTCACTGTCATCCAGGATGAGTGTGTATGTATAGTGAATGCTGAGGTCAGCCATCAGCTCCTTGGAGACCTTGGCCCAGGCGTAGACAACCATGCCGACGATTGTTCGAAGGGAAGCCTCCAACCTCTTGGGGTTCACCTTCAAAATCTGCTGCTGGCGTTCTTGGGAAAAATGAGCAGCAGCCTTATTGTAAGCATATCGAAGGTTTTCAATACGCTCCTCCCTTGAATAGTTGCTGTCCCTGTATTTGATGTTCTCAAGCAGCCGGACAGCGGTGCCCAGAAAATACTGACTTGGGAATTCATCCATGTTTGACAATTTTCTGAAGCAGGTGTTGATGGAGGACTCTTAGATGGAGGGATGATGATGAATAGTGAGTGAGAGACAAGACTTCTTAACTGTCGACTGTTGATCCTACCACTCTCATCTTGAGGTCCGTACGTCTCATCAGGCCGCTGCACGAGGCATAAATAACGTTGCCAAAGTGCGTCTACTTCTCGGGTATCTAACCTTATGCCATCTCGTATAGAGTGTAGGGCCTACCAAAGCGCGCCGTATAGGGCCGGTTTGAGTCTATTCAGGACTTGATAGCATATGGAATCTATCTGCTAGACGGCCACAGGAGTCAGTACCAACAATTTTATGGCACTGCCTGCGCCGCGCGGTGCCTTAAAACGGAAAATACTAGCCACTAAGAGCCCTAAAGGGCTAAAGATTCTCTTTTGGAGGAAGCTGATTGGGTCAGATTGAGCGAATAAAAAGTGGGGCTAGGCGTAGCTCCCGAAAATTTGTTATGGTGACGCCTTGGGGCCGTCTATCGGAAACGTGCGTGATTATGTACGACGGAGACGGGGAAGTCCAAACATATTCTCCGCACTCCGTCCCTGCTCGGCGCTAGCCAATACCGGTAACATAACCTTGAGACGTACTGTCCTCCGTACTTATTACGCAGCGGGGCATTAGGCCTTCCGCATGGGGACTGGTTATAGTTAGCATTCCTTTGTAGTGACGCAAGATTAGGCCTAAAAAGTGGATGGAGCTACGGAGTAGAGAGTTACGAAGTAAGGGACGTTGAAAAGGAAGAAAAAAAGAAACAAGTTAATCTGTAGGCTGCTGTAATCTAAATTAGATAGCAGAAATACCCAAGAGAGAGAAAGAGACAGAGAAAATAGAGCTCGTTTGACATTCTTCTAGCTCGCTCACGCCGTGTCTTGGCTGCTTTCCTACGACGGGCCTTGTTGCAAATATTGGGCTCCAATGACAGGAACAGCAAAGTTGCCAGCAGTAAGCCTAGAATGAATGATTAGATATAATAAGCCACGGTATGTCTCACATATTCAGTTGTTGACATAAGCTTTCATTTTTGGGTAGATCTGAATCCACTTAAGCACATCATCCTCTCGTATCTTTATCTAATTGCATATTTTGCCTTTATCTCATCATCATTCCAAGGCGCGCGGAGTGGTTCGACAATCATGACCGTGCTATTGCTACAGGCCGCGATACTGGCCGCGGCCACTTATGCGTTGTCAATTCCAGTTCAAGCCTTTTACAATCTCTATATTCACCCGCTCAGCAAAATACCTGGGCCAAAATTGTGGATTGCCTTTCCTATCTTAGGACAGATTGCTCGTGTGAGGGGAGTCTTGGATGCCTATATGTGCGAACTCCACCGTACCTACGGGGAAGCAGTTCGTTACGGGCCCGACGAGGTTTCAATCATCACGGAACAGGCCTGGAAGGACATTTATGATCACCGACCAAATCAGCTGGAACGAAATATCCTCTCAACAACACGGCGTCCAGACATTTTCGATGCTAATGAGATTGATCATGATCGTTACCGCAAAGCCATGTCTCATGCATTTTCCCCCAAGGGACTGCAGGAGCAGGAGCCTATCGTCAAGGGCTATCTTGATATGTTGATCGAACGCTTCAATCAAGTGGCTGCCAAAGGAGAAAAGACAGACATGGTCCAGTGGTACAACTTCACGCTGTTTGATATAATCGGCGATCTTGCCTTCGGCCAATCCTTTGGCGGCCTTCGGGATCAAGTTCTACACTTTTCAATCTCCTTCACATTCGAGGCTTTCAAGCTGCTGACTTACTTGGAAGCCGGGGCACGGTATCCCTTATTATTAAAGCTGCTCGAGTTGTTTACGCCGAAAAGCATCATTGAGGCTCGAGACAGAAAGGAGGAGCATGCCGAGGCTACCGTGAAGCAGAGGCTCGAAAACGGGTCCATGCATGGCCGCGGAGACTTCATGGATGCCATGTTACGAAACCGTGGCAAGCCCCAAGGTCTCACTGACAGAGAGCTTGTCGCAAATGCCAGTACTCTGATCACGGCTGGTAGTGAGACCACTGCCACCATCCTATCTGGTATCACATATTGGCTATTGCGGACCCCTGATATCTACGAGAAAGTAGTTAAGGAGGTGCGCTCTGCCTACAAGTCCGATTCCGAAATCCTCATGAATACGACTACCACCCGGCTGCCATTTATGATTGCTTGTTTTCAGGAAGCCTTCAGACTTTATCCCCCCGTTCCGAGCTGTCTGCAGCGAGTCACACCAGAGACTGGGATTACTCAGATTTCCGGATATGACATCCCCCCAAATGTATGTTTTGTTAAAATCGAGGAAAGAGGAGAAGAACGATTGAAGAAGCTAACTTTTGAGTAGACTAAGGTCGGCGTCCACGCATTGGCCGCATATACAGACCCTAAGAACTGGCACAGCCCAGATCGATTCCTCCCCGAGAGATGGCTACCTCAGGCTAAAAACGACCCATCTTCTCCATACTATAATGACCGCCGCAGCACACTGCAGCCTTTCTCCGTTGGACCGCGTTCTTGCATTGGCCGAAACATGGCCGAACAAGAAATGCGTCTCATTCTCGCCCGTTTACTATGGAACTTTGACCTTGAACTGTGCCCGGAGAGCAACAACTGGCAGGATCAAAAGACACATTACCTATGGGAGAAGCATCCCCTGATATGCAAGGTGAAGAGTCGTTCCTTTTGAAGGGGAAATCTACCGTTATGGAGAACTGGACGAGACTTAGCTTTAAATGGTACGGCGTTAATTGTTGGCAAACGGTCTGGGCTTCATTTGTTATGCGGAGTTGTATGTTCCATTGCGGAACAGGGTATCTATAGTGAATCGAGTGGGAGAGAGCCTTGAACTAGAAGTAAAATTCTGGATAAGAATTAAGAGAAGAATAGGAATAGCGGAAAGTTACTGATGCCTAGATTCAACGCGATGCTTCGCTATGGCATGAAAGCTTTGAATCAGCTCTTATTGCTGCACTACCTCGCTAAGGGAAGTCGTATCGCCTTAGAAGCAGTTCGGAATTTTTGAGAGGATTATTCTTGCGGCTCGTGCCACCCCTATCATTCAGGTAGACAAAAATGAAGCTGCGTTTGCTAAAGTTCCCAGTATTTTGGGTTTTGATTCAGTTAGCTGATATAATGTTATCACGCAATGGGTTTAATAACCCTCCGTACGGTAGAAACAACGGAGGCTAGGGTCCAGCCCAAAGGTTAGGGTTACGTAACGGGTTCGAAGGGCTCGAAAAGCTAAGACCTGCGAGCTAGTCGGATCAGGAAACGGTTGGACGGACTCGACAAACTCGAAGGTTCGAGCCGGTCGAACGTATCGAGCTAAAAATAGGATATATACGCTAATTAATTCCATAGTTGAAATAAATTACCAATTTATAATATAACTTAGTTACCTGGATAACCTTTTAAAATTTGCTATTATTAACCGTAATTATTATATTTTTTATTACTTAGTTTTTCACGGTACTATTATTACTATAAGTCGTATAGTTAAGTTTAATAATTAATTAAATTAACTAGACATTATACGTTATCAACTTTTACTTAATAATACCGTTAAATATAACTAATGTTTCCGATATTATATTTATTAATAAACAACTTGTAATTATTATTAAAGAACTTACGTTTAAAAAAATTAAAAAACGTTATACTAATTATAACTTACATCGTTTAAAAATTCGAACAAACTACAAAAATAATTCGACAGTTAAATTAAAATATAACTTATTATAATATTTAAGTAAAAAACTAAAGCTTTATAACTTTTCGATAATACCGGAAATATGTAACCTTTTATAACTTAAGCTAAATGCTTTTCTTATTTATCGGATTCTTTTACTTAACGAAGTTTATAAGATTATTATTATTATTAAAAGGTTTAAAAATAATTTAAAATAATTTAAAGTGCTTTACGGAATTATGTAAAAAACGTAAAATTAAACTGAAAAACAAATGTGATATAAATTATAAATAAGGAAGTTAAAATACAGCCGAAAGCTTTAATAATAAACGAAAGGTGATATAAAATATATTTCAGGTTTTTTAAAACTGCTTAACGTTAAAGTATACCGCCTTATTTAAGCAAAACTTATTACATCCCGAATAAAGAACCGAAAAAGATATACTAAATACCTTTTATAAAAAGCTGAAAAACGTCATTAAAAATAGAATCATTCGTTTTAGAAAGTTTGTTACCTTTAACTAATACGTTAATTAGGTGATAAGAATTAATAATCGATAATACGAAGGCCGGATAAAAAAAGGTATTATACCCTTAAACCAAGATATTCGAAAAGTAATTAGTAAAAAGGCAAGATATGCCTTCTACGTTCTAGAGAACAATGCTCAGATTTATAGAATTCAACGCAATTTAATAATATAAACGCCGGATTATTAAATGTTACAATTATAATAAAGTATTTAAATATCGACGCCTTAGAAACTACTATAAAATAATAAAAGTATTAATAAAGTATTTAATATAAGAAGAGATAAAAACGATTATATTGCTTTTAAAAATATAATAAAGATTTTAAAATGTTAAGAAGTTAACTTGAATAATTATCCAGAAGAAACAAACTTTAAATATAGAATGTATATTAACCTAATAGGTAAAGGAATACGACGAGGAAAAGAAATATATTTAAAGTACGTTACTTTTTGGTTCCTAATAAAAAAAGGATTAAGGCTAGGAACAGTTAAATTAAAATGTATAAATTAAAAAGTATTAAGAGCAGAATAAGGCTTTAGAAGTAAAATAATTAAACCGATACTAGAAACGTTATATTATTTCTTAGAAGTGTAGTTATTATGCCAGAGATATATAAAAATAAAGATATATCGAAAACCCGATTACGTAAACATGTAACTAAGGATTTAACTTTTATAATTAAATCGAGAAAAGCTTTAAGGGTTAAAGATGGTATAGAAAGTTGCGGAAATAGGCGTTATAAAATATTATCGGCGCTATTACGGTGACGGAAAGTTAGTTTAAAGGAAAACGTTATTTTAACGAAGATTTTATGTACTATTTCGGATGATACGACTATAAAATAAGAAATAATCAAAGCTATTAAGCGGCTATAAAAACATTTTTAAAGATAGTTAATAAATTAAACTTTCGAATAATTTCTACAAAGGACTTAAATAAACGACGAAAAGTTTTAAAAACGCTTTAATAAAAAAGGAATAAAGGGAATAGGATATCCAATTTTAAATAAGATAAAGAGGATAAAAGAATCCCGAACTAGAATATATTACAAAAAAGAATTTCCAAATGTGAATGTTTTTATTTCAAGGCAACCTCCGGGGATATTAAAAATAATTAAAGTAATTATGCGCTTTTACTTAACAAGATCAAAAATATATTAAAAAGCTAATAAAGAATTTAAAAAGAAAACGATATTTATAAAACAGTTATAAGATCGTATAATCCTGAAATATTAATAAAGACTTTTAAAAGGAACTTTAAATATAACAATAAGAAGTAAACACAAGCTTATTACTTTATAAACATAAATTGAAATATATTAATTTATCGTATTTGTAAGTTACGAAATAATAAAGGATAATTATACTACCGTCTTAAAAAAACGAAAAGGATAAATAAGCGAGCGGGATACTTTTTTAACCATTTTAACTACTTGTTGTTTATGATCTATTACTTAACATTAATGTTATAAATCGTTTTATAGAAGAAACGAGAATAAACCTAGCTATTTAAGCTAAAAAACGAAATTCGAAGCTGATTTATTAAAAACTTAGTTTTATTTATAACGTCTTATATTCTACCTTAAAGATGCGATGTAACGGTAAATGCACCTAAACTAATAATATCTTTAATTAGCAAAGATTACCGCTGACTGAAAAGAAATCGATTATTAACCGTATCTTCGACTTAGTTTTACCAACCTTTTCTATTTGGCTTTAATATATTAAAGATATGGCCAATATATTACTTCCCGAACACGTCGTAAAACGCGTGGGGATGAAATAAGCGTCAAACTTTATTATACGGTACAAAAACCTTAAAACGCGTTTAATTTAAAAAGTCGATTATGAAAAGGTGTTATATAAAAGTTTAAAGATATTTCGCAAATGTTTTGAATTTCTTTAAGTTATAATCGTAAAATACAATATCGTAAAAAGGGATATTTATAACTTTAACGAAATAAGCTTTTTATTAAAAGTATTTATAATATGGGGTATAATAATTATTAACGTAAAAAAGGTAAAAAAACCTAAATAAACCTTATAGAAATACGGTAATAAATTATAATAATATAAAGTACTAATTCGTAAAATTAAGCTTTATTATTACTTATTATTTGAACGGATAAGATCTATTTTAATTTTATATATTATGATCATTTATTAATAACAAAGTGAAACGTCGGTGATATTTATAGTAGTTAAATAATAAATAATTAATGTTTAAAATAAATTTAACATTTTAATAAATATAATTAAACCCGTATGAAAAAGAAACTTTTTTATTCTTAATAATCAGAAAAGGTTATGATATAATCGAATTCGAAAGGTATTATGTAATTAACAACATTATTATGCTTTATAAACCTATTTATTTCTTTTATCAGATTTAAGTTTTCGACGGATTCTATTTTTTATTTTAAAACGCGTTTATATATCATATATTAAAAATTAAATATAACGTTATTATACCTATATCATTAAACGAAATTCCTTTTTAGCTTTTACGATATATCTAAAGCTGTTATAATATCTAATATTATTAAAATCGGATGTATAAAAGCTGGATTAACTTTATTAGATTTTTAATAATGTTTTTCCCGCATTAAAAATATTTGCCGGTTATATTTATCCCGACAGTTTCCCCGCTTATCTTGGCTAATTCTATTTCCCCGTCGGCCAAAACCTTCAAAAATATCTGTAAAATAATAAAATAAAAACGTTGACGATAAAAGAAAATTAAGAATTATTAAGGTAGCTTATTACTAGAATTAATTAAAGCGGTTAATTTTAAAATTATATGTTATTCTTATACAAAGGGATTTTATTTGGGAAGGAAATGTTTAATGACGCGGAACTAACTATATCTTAAGCAAACATTAAAGTATTAAAAATAAACGCTTTTTAAAAGAAGGAACATTTAGTATATTAAAAAGAGAAGTTTCTTTTAGCCGAAAAGGAAAGCTGGAATAAAAAATGTAGCTAATAATGGCTGAAGGTAGTCTTTATAAGAAGGTTAAAACGAAAGAACGGAAATATAGCGTTTGCAGCAAGCCCGGATATAACGCACGTACTTATAATAAAGCTGTAAATACCCCTAACGAAAACGAATTCTAGTAATTTATATCAAGTTAATATGTTATGATAAAGTCATTTGGATTAATTGTTGCGAGATTTCAAAAAGTGTCCCGCTTACTTGTCTGTCCCGATCGCGTATTTAAAACGTTATACCGAATATTATTAGTTAATGTAAGTTCTTATAAAAAGAAGAAATCAAGATTTATATTATAGAAAATGTAAGAGGTTAGGTATTTATTCACGATAATAAAAAGATGATTTATAAATTTAATTACCTTAAACTTTCGATGAAAAGTGGAACTAAATAAGAAACTTCGATATCGTGTCAAAAAAAAATTATAATTATATTAGTAGAACTCTTTACTCTATTAATTAATTAGTTATACAAAGTTGATTTTATACCTTTTTGAAACAAAAAACGACTAGATTTTAATATTTAATGGATAATAATAACGAATACAGGCATAGAAATACGTTAGAAGTCTTATTATCTATAGATATAGAACATAGGAGAGAGTAAGAGGATTATATGAAGATCGGACGTATTATCGTTACTAGTAAAATAAAATTACGAAAAACAAACTATTACCTATACCATTAATCTTTAAACTTAAAAATAATAATTAACGTATTATCATATTATTATAGATATAAAGGATCATTTCAAATAGAACTTTAAATAAAATTATTAAAATAGTTTTTAATAAAGAATATCAACTGGACTTTACCCGATTTATAATGTTAACGAGATGGAAATCTAGGCATTACACAAATACCTTAAAAAAGTTTTTAAATACTTGTATACGACGTTTTGAGTTATTAGCTAGATATTTTATATTTTTCATATTGAGAAAAAACGGAAAGTTACGTTACTTGTCGATTTAAAAGAATTTAAATACTATAACGTCCCACACTAACCTACCGCTCACACCAGCTCGCCGCTCGTTTTTTTGACACCTCGCAATAAGTGATCGAAATAACTTAACCAAAATATATTAAATTAATGCAAATTAATCGTATTATTTATCGCTAGTCGTATTTACAGCTCTAGAACAAATGCACGCATCGTATTAACGCTTGTTGCGAATATTATATCGTTATTCCTTTCTTCCAACCTGCTTATGACAGCTACCTTTCATAGCTATCAGCAATATTCTTTTACCAGTACCTTTTCTGTCAACCAAAAGAACTTGTTTATGCGGTATAGTAAGTGTTCTTCTTTCTTAGAAACGTATGTTTTAATGATTTTAAATATCTAAAATCGAATTATTGTTCTGACAAGTCTTGTAATACCGCAACACGCCTTACGACGCGCCTCGAAACATGCCTCATAACAAGCCTTATAGCCTTGCCTTATAACTTTGCAATGCGCTTTATAACAAAGCACTATAACCTTCCGATACGACGTATTTTGTCAATATCTTCTACGCATTAAAGCGGGACAAAAAATGCCCGCGCATATAAGTTAGGAATTCGGACGGTAATTATTTTCTTGTCGGTCGGCTTCAGTACGTCCCAATCAGCAATCGACTAATTAATAGGCTTAAATTAATCGACCGGGTTTGCGGCCTGACCTAGCGTAACCACGGCGACCGCCGCCTTTAACTGCTCCTGCTTTTTTTCCAGGCGCTTAAATTCCTTTATAACTTCCGCACCTTTAATACCACGACGGAGCATTTCGATGCCCCGACAACGGAAAAGCCGTCTTTGTTTCTATAGGCGGTTAAGTTTGTTAACAGCGGCCCGTAATATCTTTCGAACTTACTTTTCTTTACGTTTTAAACTATTCTTTTCATTAAAACGTTTTTAATATTCTATTTTTAAAGGCCCAAAAATATTATAAGGACTACTATGATAAACGTACCGTACGCATTTTACGAAACCACGGACGACCTTACAGTTTACACCGTCCTTTTCCTAACGGGAACAAAAAGATATCTTAAAACAAAAACAATTAATACGTTTTAAAAGAACGAAAGCGTTAATACGCTAACAAAAACGACCTTTTTTAATTCGACCCGACATAATACGTATGAAAAAAGGAAAATTACTTACTAAAATCAACAAAGAAACAAATCGATTTTTAAGGGTAAAGATCTTAAAAGGAAAAAATCGTATTATAATCTAACGGTATTAACTGTAATACAAACGGTCGGGTTTCCCAGGGGTTAATCCCGACCTAAACTAAAAAGTCACGTAATAAGCTTAAAGGCCTTAACGTATTAACTACCTGAAGTTCCTTAAGCCGCCATGCGAACTTAAAAAGCTTAACGGCCTTAAAGGTTTAGGCCACTTAAACACCTTAAACTAAGATAAGGATATATACGTTTGTTATTACTATAACTTAGATAAATTACCAGCTTATAATACAACTTGGTTTCCCAAATTACCTTTAACAATCTGCTATTACCAGACGGAACTATTAAATACCTCATTGCTTAGTTTCCTACGATACTGCTGCCAACATAAACGGTACGACTTAGGTTTAATAATTGGTTTAACCGACCAGCTGTCACACGTTACACCTCTGTTATTATGTATATAAAAATATGTAGCTTTTTAAGTTTTAAGACTCGTTATTTAATATGAACTTTAACGGATATTTAACCTTTCTTTGATATTAAGCTTTTTAAATACGAATATTGCTAGAATTTTTAGTAACTCTACTTTTGTCCAATTTTATCCAAAGGCACCCTAAGGACTTTCGCAGAGGCGAGTCCGAAGGAATAAAATGTTAGAATAATTGGAGGCTGTATCTTACCTCAGCTAGCTCAGGCCTCGCTGGCTCGTTTTCCAAAGTACTGTTATATTATGTTAAAAATTAACCAATCAAATCCCAATTCCCCGTAACGAGCCAGCAAGGCCTGAGTTCATGTTGTGCGAACAGGGGTCTCGTTCTGTACATCCCTACCAAAATCGTCGAATCTCCTCTTAAATCTTTTTATTTATTCGAATAAAATTAACCTTCTAAAATAAAAGGAATTATTAGGCATTTAATTTAAGTCCGGTAAGTTTAATATTATCTATACGCGTCGAATATACGTTTATATAAATATAGGATTTGTTTCGATTCTTTTGGATAATAATTACAGCTAATATAGCTAGGTTTAAAACTAGAAAATGGGCGACCGTAACGCCCTTATGGCTGCGACGTAATAATCATCGGTCGCATTATCGTGTACCGGGTTTCCCATGCATATTCTATATGGGATAAGCCCGTATATCAAGTTTTTCGGCCGTACGGGTTATGGTTGTTACGTCGTAACCTTAAAAAGGTTCCGGATTTAATTAACCGGAATACCCTCCTAGTTACGACGTAATAACCATAACCCGTACGGCTAAAAGAATAGCTGTACGGGCTTTTCCCATATTAAATTACCCTTGAAAGATCCATGGCAAAATATTGCATACGGTAGTTACGTTATCGCAACTATAAAGGCGTTCCGGTTAAAAGGTATATATAAAATAAGAACTTTGATTTAGATCTTAAATATTTCCGTTAAAGTAACTCCAATTAAGAGGTTATATATACCGTTAAAAAGCCTTTTTAAAACTGTACATATTTATGATTTTTATAATTTTATTATTAATTTTAATTATTATTTAATTTGGAGATTTTTAAAAAAGGGTTTTAAAATTTTATATAAGACCGTATAGAATGAGGCCAAAAAATCACAACTTGATGTTAGGCCGTATTTTTAAGGTTTGTGTTTTCTGTGGGTACTTTTATGGGCCTTTTATGGGTCGGTACTTCAAGCTACAGGTTTTTGGAAAGCCCTAGCCACAGCTGCGCCGCAGGCGCAGCTACAACCTTAAAAATAGGGCCTGACCTTGGTAAGGTAAGCTGTATCTCCACTGTGACGGCTAAGGGGTTTAACCAACTATTAAACCTAGTCGTACGGTTTATGTTGGCAGTAGTCACCTTTCCTTCTATATTTCATCCGTGCGTTCAGAGCTGTTAGTGCTTAAGCGTACATTATATTCAATTTTTTAACTTTTGGCGCTTTTGGCGACTTCGCCATTAGCTAAGCCAAAAACACCAAGGCTAAAATTTCGCGATCGCTGGCAACCACTAGCAATCGACGGAGATAAAAGCCCCTACCATACCACAGCAGCCAATTAGGGTTCCTAACGATATGGCTTAATATACTTAACAACCTAAGCCACTTACCCCCTTAAATTTCGTATATTTATAACGGAATAAAAAAAAACTTGTTAATATCCAGGCTTTTCCGGTAATAAACCTTATTAACGGCCTTACCGTTAATCGATCTTAAGCCGACATTATAACTTTAATTATTATTTTCCGATTCGACGAAATAAAACGATAAATCCAGGTTAAGAAATAAATTATTAAGAACTTAACTAAATATTTAAATTCGTTCGTTAAAAATTATAAACGTAATTATCAAACGAATTATAAGGTAAAGATAAATTTTTTGTCCAAATATTTGTCGGCTGTTCTAATACGTCGATTTTTTCGACCTTTAATAAAACGTTTTACGCCTTTATACGGCTACTAAGCTTATAACTAACCAATTCGGAAATAAAAAATAAATAAATTTCTTAGGTTAATATAACCAAATCGGGATATAGGTTTAACCTAAGTGGCGGTATAAAAATCGCCAAATCGATTACTAAAACCAACCTTACCGTATCCTGATCTTTTAATAAGAAAGATAATAAAATCTTAATCCATTTAAGCGAAAAACGGCAGGCCTATAGAAAGCAACCTTTTACGTTAAAAACGGTTATATATAAGGAATTCGAAAACTTAAAGTTATAACTACCGGATATTTCAAATATTACGGTTATAAATACGGGTTAATTTATCAAATTAATTACCAAATAAATCCGGAACATACTTTTCGAACCGGACGCAAAATAACGCCTAAATAAAATTATAAACGCCGATAATATTTAAATACCGGAATAATAACATACTTATACGGTACCGAACGTATTGCATATTTTTCCGCATTATATTAACCCGGAACGCATTATTAATACGTAGGACGTTATTTATGAGAAGGTTTACGTACAAACTAATGTAACGAACCTGTCATACATCCACCTGGAAGTATAAGCAGTATCCGAAATGGGGTCTTGATTTGCAGGTAACAATAAGGCGAGGTATGATTTACTAGGGGTTTGTTCGTTAAAAAGGTTTAAAACTCTTCCCTTAATTAAAGAACGGTATAGTCAACTCCAGTTAAAAGCTTAGATTAATAGTTAAAAAGCGAAACTAAATAGGTATTACTTACATAGGAAACCGGTTTATTATATATCTAACTATCTTTTAATAAATATATTATAGATTTATATAATTTATATAATTTAGTCCTAGATTATTAGAATTACCTAAATTATGTAACGGTTAAGCCCTTTAACCAACCTTTAGCCGTTACGTATTCCGCGCTAAGCCTTAAAAGTAAGTTTTTAAGATAAAAACATTATTTTCGTAATATTAATTTCCTTTTTAAAGGATTCTTATCCTTAAGATAGAAATAATAAGTTATCTTTTTTTATTAAACCTATTTTTCGGCCTGGTTAACCTTTATTATATTAGGCCGTATTAAAAAAACAGAAAAAAAAGCTTTGTTTAAACCAGCGCGATTTTCGGAATAATTATGTTAACTTAATCAAAAAATTTGGTATTAGGGCTTTTCCGTATTCTTATTATGTTCGACTTGGTGAAACCGAATATTTTTACGCCTTAAAATACCCAAGTTATAATAGTTATACTTATCGCTAACGTTTTTCTTACGACGTCTTAACTATGAACTATTTAAGAAAGATAAACGAAACATAAAAACGTCTTTAAAAGAAATAACGGGAAATTAAGGATAATTTTTAACGTACCAAAAAGCAGCGAAAAAGGAGCTAAATAAATTAAGGTATCGCGAAAATAAAAAATCGAAAAGATTTATTGGAAAATTAAAACGTTTACGTTTTTAAAAGGATCTTCTTAAAAAACGGACGTTGAAAATATTAAAGAAAGGTTTAAAATTAAATTAATTAAAAAAACGGGAAAAAATAAAAGAAAAACGGCGATAGGTGAAAATAAAGCAGGCGTAACTTGCTTCCGAAATAAATGCCATAACAAAAGCGTTTACTTCCTTCGATTAAAACGCCATAAGGTTGAATTTAAGCAGGGGACCTTTGTTATCTACGACCTTGGCCGCGTTAAAAACGGTTAGTCAGGACTTTGCCGGTAGAACGTTTTAACCAGGTTTATCGTCTTCGTTAGGTGGTTAAATGGTTCCTAAATGTTTTCTTCGTATAAATATCCTTTTTATTTAACTAAGTACTGGATTTTGTTTTAATTATTTTGGAATCCAATATTTTTTCGACTTCGTATTCGTTATCGTTTTTTTTCAATTTTTAGGGTTATCTTTAACGGGATATTTTTAGGTGCTGGTTTAAGTAAGGAAATATGGAAAATAAGGTATATCTTTATTATTTTAAGTAATAATAATCGGTAATTAGTTTTGGAAATAACTTTATTAATTTTGCACGGACCAAGTTTTTTAAAATCAAGTTTATCGCTGGGCTTTTTGGTTTTAATTTATGAAATGTTCGACGTTACGTTTTGCTTTTAACGTAGCAAGTAAACATTATCTCCCCTTGTTAAAATTAGTCCCTTAATTCTTTTTTTGTTATAATATTAGGCTATTCTTTGCTGGAGAAAACGTAATTCGGTTTGTAAACGGGATTATATCATCTTAATTTTAGTTATTATTATTTCTGTTCGAAGAGTTATGGTAGTAATTATAGGAATTTTATACATTAATTACTTTAATCGTTAGATTATTATTTCGTATCTGTATATAGTTATATGGAAGGATATGCCCATATCTTTGTTAATAAACGTATTATAGGCCATTTATGCTAATAGTAATAGCTTTACCTAATTATCTTGCTGGTAGTTAACATAATTTCGGAAGTATTATTCCAAGATTTAATTTAGTAATTCCGTTTAACCATTTATCTTTAGGTGATAAGTTATTAATAACTTAAGTTTGATATTTATTTATTTAAAAAAGCTGATACCAAATTTGGATATAAAAAGCTTATTTCGGTTAGAAATAATCTTTTTTGGTGTTCCGTATTTATCGAGGTAATATTGGATAAATATATAGGCCAGTTATTTTGCCGTCGCGGTTCCTTTAAAAGGTACGAAATACCCATATTTGGTAAGTCTGTTAACGATCACCTAGATTCCGTCGTATTCGACTCCGGTAATTAAGTTTTTAAATGGAGGAAGGTTGGTGATAAAGTCCTAAGCTATGGTGTTTTATACTTTATTAGGAATGTTGGTAAGTTGCAACAGCGTATAAGGTTTATGGCGTACTGTTTTAGCTTTATTACAGATATTGCAATTCTTGATAAGCTTTTTGATTATTCGGCGCAGTTTTAGAAAGTTATACATTTCCTGTAGCCGTCAGGTAGTTTTGAAAATTCCTTAATATCTATGTAATAGGTTTTCGTAAAATTCCTTTACGAATTGTTCTTGTTAATTTTTGGGAACGTAAATTTTGCTATGGTATAATAGCTAATCATTTGGTTATCATTTTAATTATTAAACCTCTTTTTTTTCGTTTATATCGTAAGAATTTCGAAACCTCGTTAAAAGTTCGGAGGTTAGTTTTTTTAGAATTTTGCATAACTATATAATGCTATCTTTGTTATATTATAACATTTATATACTGTATTTGGAAACCTTAGGACTATAGTCGCTTTTGCGATTAAAAATATCCGCTTAAATATTCTTTTTTCCTTTAATATAATATATTTTAAAGTTAAACTTCGATAAAAAAATCATTTAAATTTTATATCGTTTATTTAACTTTTATGCCTTTATAAATCGAATAAGGTTTTTATGGTCGGAATAAATATTAAAAAGCTTTTTAGTTTCGTTAAAAAAGGGCTTTTATTTTTTTAAAAACGTTAATAGTTACTAATAGTTTTTTGTTATAAATTGGATATTTAAGTTCTACATTTCGGAATGCCTTAAAATAGGAGGTTACTGGGTATTATTTGTCGTTATCTTTTAGTTGTTTTAGGACGGTACCTAATACGTAATCCGAGGCGTTTATTTTTAAACGCTTTTTCTTATTTGCGTTAGGTAATTTTATTATAAGTTTACTAATAATTACGTTTTTTAAGATTTAGAATGCCTTTTTTGCATTCTTTAAAAGCTTAAACCTTTTGTTAACGTATTTTTTGGTAGTAAGTTTCGTTAATACTTTAATTATATTTCCGTATCCCTTAATTAAGCTTCGTACGTATCCCGTAAACTTTAAGATTTATCGGATACCGATAACGGTCGCCTTATTAAAAATGGGCTAATCCTTAATTACTTTTATCCTAAAACGTTAAATCCTAATTTAGCCGGGTGTAAATGTATATTTCAAAAAGTTTAGCTTTTACGTATACTATACGCTTTTAGCTGGGTTAATTCGGATATTTGCTTTATTTAAGGTCCTACGTATTTGAACCATATATTATTTATACTTTTTCAAAGTTTCGAAATAAATAAGAATGTCGTTAAGGTAAACGAATACAAACTTATTTAAATACTTCCGTAAAATGGTCATTATTAAACGTTGAAAACTAGCGGGAGTATTAGTAAGTCCCATAGGCATTATTCGGTACTCGTAAAGTCCGTATATCGTTTTAAATGCCGTTTTCCATTTTTCTTTTTTGGCCATTTTAATACGGTAATAACCGTTTCGAAAATCAAGTATAATAAATTACTTGACTTTGTTAACGTTTTCTTTTAATCTGTTTATAAAGGTTAAAAGGTATCCATTTTTAATCGTAATATCGTTAAGCTATCTATAGTCGATAACTTTTTTAAAAACCAGGTTTCCGTTTTCGTTAATCTTTTGCTTTCCGTTTTTAATTTTTAACACCATAAGAACGGGATATCTAGTAAAAAAATCGGAAAATCGAATATATCCTTTTTTTAGATCAAGTTAAATAATCTTTCATAAGGCCTTTAACTTTTCAAAGTTTATGTAATAAATCTTATTTATAAAGTTTAGGATAATATCCTTTTTTTAATACGTATTTGGTAATCCTATTAACCATATGGTAATAACTTATAATCTTTTTTATCCTTAAATAATTTTTTAAATTTTCGATATTTAGGTAATACTGTTCCGGCTTAATCTGGCACTTATACCTTTTTGATAACATAACAGATTTCTTGCTTATCCTTTTTAGGTAACCTTCTTTTACTTTCCCAAAAAAGTATCTGGTATTTTCAGTTAATATATGGATTGCTGGACCTAAACTATAGCATTTCCAAGATAATGTTATATCCAGAAATGTCGGCAATGTCCAACGAGATTCGTTTTTAGTATCCTTAAATCCAAACGGAAAGTTTTTTAATTTCTCGTAAAACTCGTCTGTTTTTATACTTAAATAGGCTTCCGTTTACCGTACGTAACTTGTAAAACTTTAACTTATATCTTTAAGGAACTTAATATTTCTTTGCCGCCGCGGGAAAAATAAAGTTGCCTTCGGCCCTTAAGTCGATCATAACTTTAAGCGTTTTGTTCTTATATTAAAAAGGAATCTCGATTTAATTAGATAATCCCTTTATTACCTTACATAAAGTCTTATAAACTGGGGCTTTTCGATATTTTAATTTCGAAAGCTGTTAACATCTTTTGATTATTATTATTTATTTACGAAAAGGCGTCTTTATTTTCGGGCTTTCTTTGCAGCGTACTTGGTATAATGATTATTTATGTATTTATACCATTTCTTTTTGCCGAAATGGCATTCGAAAGTAACTATTTTCTTCGGGCTCAACGTTTGGTCTTACATCCTTCGAGGCATAAGGTTAAAACTATGAACCTCCGAAAAAGGTGTTCCAACATCTAGGAGTTCGTATTAGATTTAAATCATCGGGAAGTAATATAAGTATCCTTGCACTATAGCTTTTTAACTTTATTCTGATTCGGGATATAAATAACAAAACCTGCGGTACTCTAGCTATCGAGAAGTTTCTATGCATCTTCATTCGTTATTTAGTTCGGTAAGTATTTTTTCGTTCCATCCAGGCTAGGAATCACTATCTTCTTTAGCTTTAAAATAAACGAAACAATCGTTAAGGTAACAAGCGGTAAAGTATAACAAATCATACTGATTTGCTCGGGGTTTGGTATGTACGGTACATTCGGGAAGCTCGCAAAGCTCCAGGGGTAATTATCCGTGGTTGCTAGCGTCAGGTCGAAACTAACCATTTTCGTCATATATCTCACATTAAGATGTATCAAGATGGCAAAGATACCCTAGCTTTATGGCTATCCTAGAGGTTGTTTATCCGGGGTAATACTTGCAGGCTCTAGCCTTAGAATCCTAGCAAATAGGGCAATCCTCGTACTTTGGGATGTCGTTCTGGATCCGAGTGATAATGGCAATAATAAATTCTGGCTAAAAGGAAATCGAACTAACTTCATTCTCTTTTTTTCCTGCCTTACTGCCGGTTTTTTATTCAACCGCTCTAGCTTTCTTTTAGGGTTAAAAAATCCCATCCTTCTTAAAGTTCCTTTTAACGGGGAAACGGCATTCGCTTTTAAATTATTCCTTTTTACCATAATTAAAATATTCTATGTTGGACTTATTCTTTTAAGGCTCTTTCGAAAACGGTACTTGCTTTTTTTTTTAAAGCTTGCTTTTATTTTATTTTAATTCGGCTATTAAAGCCTTTATCGTTATTTCGTTGATTAATTCCTTTTTATTCGAGGTACCAGTTAAACGTACGTCGATTAACGATAATTACTTTATCGGTATACTTTATAAAGAATCCTATCTGAGGTATTATATACATTTTATCTTTAACTTAAGGTTTTAAACCGTCGTAAAAAGGATAAAATAACGCGTTTTTAGGTAAATTAAAAATTACGGCTAAACGGTTAAACTTTGTCGTATATTTTATAACTAACTTAATCTAATAAAAAAGATATAATTATTTTATTACGTATTATTGCTTATTTAAGGCTTTAAATATAACTCGTATTGGGTCCTTAAAATATCGGTAATCGTTAAAAATATAATTAATAATATTTCAAATTTCTTTAAGGTAATTCTCCGGGTAATCCTTTATAACAAGCTCGAACCACAAAAAAGCTTATCTAGCAAACAGCTAAAAAATAGCCATTACCTTTTGATAATCCTTTATTAAGGAGCTTTAATAAAACTTAAAGTAAGTTTTAGCTTAAACGAAAAATGTTTTTACATTTATAATTCCGTTATAAGGCTTAGGGGTAATTAGCTTATAACTCTTAATTTCCGGCATTCCGTAATAGCTGAAGGATAGGATAATAACTTCGCGGTACCGATTAAGGCCGGATAATAAGAGTACTAAGGTTTTTTTCTTTATTCCTTAAGTAAGTTAAACCATCCTTTTTTTAGGGGGTTAGGGTCTTTCTTTTTTATCCTTTTTTAAAGCTTGGATTTTATGCAAAAAGATCTCCATTTTCTCTTTAAGGAAAAGTTCTTTCTTCTTTCCTTTTGGACCTTAAGGTTTCTTGACCTCCGGTTTTTCTTCTTTTTCCGCATCTCCCTAAACCTTAATAATATCTTTTAAATCCGGGGTTAGATGTTAGGTCAAAGAAAAAAAGGATCTCCCTTACCTCGGGTTATAAAAGGCATAATATAATTAATTAATTAAAAAGCTTTTTCGATAAAGGGTAAATTATTTAATTTAGTTATTAATCCCTTATTAACTTATAACGGTAATCAGATATATTATTTATTTTTTAAACGTTATTTTATAATATCGTCTTTATTAAATTTAAAAAAGCTTATACCTAATTGGGCTGGGAATTATCCGTTAGCTATTAATTAAGAAGTTATTAAAATATAACGAACTTATTATATATCCACCTGGAAATATTAGCAATATCCGAAATAATATTTTGATTTACAGTTAATAATAAAGCGAGAAATAATTTATTAAAAGTCTGTTCGTAAAAAAAGTTTAAAACCTTTTCCCTTAATTAAAGAACGGTACAATTACCTCCAGTTAAGGGCTTAAATTAATAATTAAGCAACAAAACTGAATATGTGCTATTCACCTAAAAAACCGGTTCATTATATATCCAACTATCTTTTAATAAGTATATCGTAAATACATGTGATCTATGTAATCTAGTCCCAGATCACTTAAATTACCTAAATCACTTAAGGGCCAAGCACTTTTGCCGACCTTTAACCGTAGCGCACTCCGCGTTAGGCCTTAAAGGTAAGTCCTT
Source organism: Monosporascus ibericus (assembly GCA_004154915.1). Taxonomy (NCBI): domain Eukaryota; kingdom Fungi; phylum Ascomycota; class Sordariomycetes; order Xylariales; genus Monosporascus; species Monosporascus ibericus. The sequence continues at coordinate 339,442 of QJNU01000006.1, forward strand.
GGGATGAGAACACTGTTCTCGTAACAACTAAATATCGGCCCATAAGTTGCAAACAGTTAAAATACGGACCCGACTTTATAACTAGCTACGGAACCTGGATAATACTTTTTAATCCTAATTTAACTTTTTAGGCTTTTTAATATTAGCGGGTAATTTAAATTAATAACTAAAAAACCGGTAACCGAAGTACATAATCCAGGATGCTAAAAGTATTACATTAAAAAACCGGTACTAACGGGTTGCGCGGTAAAATAACTATAAAAATAAATTAAATTAATAGCCGGAAGGTGAATGTAACCGGCCTTTTAAATATACGAATTATTAAGGTCCTTTCCAGGTAGGATACGAAAATTGCGCGGCCGCCTTTAAGCGAATTAAGGAATAATTAATATGGTTAACGAAAAACGAATTAAAGAACGTCCGGAAAACGGAAGCCAAAAGATATAAAAAGGAAAACACTTTATTAAAATAAGGACAGGTTACGAAAAACGGGGAATCACCTTAACCTATGGTAAAGGAACCCTATAGGCCGTAATTAAGTTAGGCAGCCAGCGGCAAAAAAAGGACCTATAACCAAACGATTTTCATAAGGTCCAAGTTTATTTATATACCTTTAAAAACGTGCAGTTCCGGATTAAGGCCGATTACGGCATTAAAATTAACGGATACCGAAAGTAACGGTAACATTAAAATATTTATCGAAATAATTACTAAAAGTCGTTTAACCCGCTTTAAAATACGAAGTACCGTAATAACTAACATTAATTAACGTAATTTACGTTTACGTTTGGCCGTAAAAGTTAAGGTAATAAATATTTAAACCACCCTTCTTTGTATAATAACGGGAAATAAACGGGAATAAGGGCGCCAGCGGTACCGTACGGATAAAAGCGAATTATCGAAATTGCGTAACTTATATATAATTTGGTATAATATTCGTATTATTTTAATATTATATATTACTTTATTAAAGTTATATTAAGTTTAAAATATAAATATAATTTAAAAATAATACTTTTTTAAAAAAAATACGGGAATATATAATTACCCGATATTTAAATTTTACGTATTAATAAATAATTAAACCACCGAAAAAAAAGGCCCCGGAGTATAACTTACGTTAAAAAAACGTTATTTAATAGTATAATAACGATAACCGGTTTACTTTCGAAATTTGCTACAATTAAACGTGAATAAGTATCTTATATTTAATATATACCGAAAGTTCCGTACGGACGTAACGGTTAATTATGTTATTAGTTTAATATTACCGCATAATTATTTAATAAAACATAATTAAAATATATAATATTTATATTTTAAATTAAAAATTAAAGGAGACAATAAATGGAACAATATCGTATAATAACTTAATATTAACAGGATAATTTATATAAGTATACCCGGTAAACATATGTATAAAATAAGGTACGTATTAAATCATATCTTTTTTAATATCGTTTTTTCGGAAACTTTCGTATATAACGATTTTAATTCCGGATCGGATTATTTTATGTTTTTAATAACTTTATTAAATAAAGGTAAAAGAAAATAAAAATAATACTAATTACGGATATCGGAACCGAATTTAAATAAGTTCGTAAACTTAATTATAACGGCCGTAACTTTTTTACCGGAAACGGCCCAGATAACCTTGCCGGAAAAGATAAATTCCCGAATAAACGTTATTATTTTAGGTTTTTTAATTAATAATAAAAGTAATAGGTAAGCCGGCAATAAACCGAAAATACCGAGTATTATAATAAACATAAAATTACTAAAACGTTTACTATATTTATAAGGATTCGGAAATATATAAATAATTTACGGATTAAGGTAATCCGGATAAGAATTATACGAATAAATATTGGCAATTTTTAGCGATTATTCGTAAAATTAAAAACAATTATTAATAAAAAGTTATTAAAACGGCTTTTACGGATAACATATTTTATAAGATTATTAATTAACATAAGTTTAAATCTAAATTAAAGTTTTTACCGTTATAAATAAAAAATAAAATAATAAGAAATATGTTTAATAAAATTAAAAATTTACGTACGGAAATTTTAAAACGATTTTTAATAAACGATAACTTAAATTATAACCTTTTAAAAATATAAATTAACAAAACGGCTAATTACATTAAAATATTACAGTAATATTTAAGGAAGTTAAAGTTTATATTATAAAAGTATTAAATACCTTACTTAAAATAAATAGCATTACGGTTAAACTTTTAAAACTTAATTAGAAATTAGTTAAATAATACGTTAAAAACGTTTTTAAAAATACGTTACGACTTATATATTTTCTGGCCGTCTGGCGAAATGTTAAAGTATCGATAATACCTAAGGTAAGGAAAAGAAATAAAAAGTCGCCGAGGTCTTAATAACCCATAACCTTACTTTCCTACCTCGGCAAAGAGCTAAAAAAGGTAATAACAAAACGGTTAACGTATACCGTTTTAACGAATAATATTTTTAATTTATAATATAATAAAACGTTATTTAAGTAATTAACGATAAATTTAATAACGTTTTTCATATATAACATAAAATAAATGTTCGTAATTAAATAAAAGGTTTTTATAATTACGATAAACCTATAAAGAATATTCGATACCTTATTATAAAAACGCTTATTAAAACAAAATAAAACGTTAAAATTAAACGTTAACGGTATTCCGTTTTATGGAATCCTTTTTATCGGATAAAGAAATCCGGGTACGGCTTGAATCCAAAACGATAAGTTATAACCGAATCCGATCCGGTATAGCTTAAGGTTCCTTATTTTCCCCGGTATTATATATATTATATTTTGTAAAACCTTTATAATAAACCCAAACTGTTAAGTTTAAATATAGGGATAATTTATATTTATATAAAACGTTTAAATAATTTAATAAAAAGGTATAACTTTTAATTCGAAACGTATAATAAATATTATAATAAAATAAAAGAACCCGGGTTTATTTTGCTTTAAAAAAGTGCAAATTATTTTATATTACTAGAATAGGGAAAGGATACGGCTTATCGGTGGTAGTCGACGACAACTTCATATTTTATCCGGTAACAAAACCGGAAAATAATAATAAAACTTTAATATTTAAATAGCTGAAGTTGTAATTTAATAAAGAATTAACATTTAAACCGTATATTTTAAAAAGAAAAATAAACAAAATAATATAATTGGTTTAATATATACGGCATTTAATAAATACGAAATAAGGGCCTCCGACGTCCGGATTACGGAAAATTATAATTACGTATATTGTTTTTACGGCATTATACGGTATAAAAGTATAATACGAAAAATGTATTAAATAAATAAAAAAGAATTATTAATATTAAAATAAATTAATACCTAAAAAAGGTTTAACGAGTTTTTACCTTAATTATTAAAGTTATTTTATTAATATAAAATATAATATTTACGGACGTTTTATATCGTAATTCGGAATTGCCGGCGGCATAAATAACCTTAGATTTTATATTATAAAGATTTACGTATAAGTTCCAAAACTTTAATAAACATTACCCCTTAACCTAAAAAACCGAATTAATTAAAATTGTTAAGAAATACGGGACAAAAAGATTATAAAATCCTAAGGCCAAAATATAAGTAACGGCAAGAATGTTACCATCCGTATAACGACCTATCTTAATCTCTTCCAGGTACTTACTTAATTCGAAAAAGAACCTTATATAAAAACCTATTAAAAAAGAAACTACCGTAACTTTTAAAGCCTAATATGCAGCTTTACTACCGAAAGGCATTATCGTTTTTTCCGACGGCTCGTAAAATAAAACGGAAATCGGTTACGGCTTTACGGCTTACCAAAATAAACGACTTTTCGGTACGAAATGCAAACGCCTAAATCTTTACTTTATTATTTTCGATGCGAAAATAATAAAAACTTAAAAAAGGTTAAAATACGTCGTTATATGATTACCGGAAATTAACCGGAAGCGAATATAAATTTACCTGGATAATACGGAAACGATTTAAAGGATTAAAATAAATGTTATTATATCTTTTTAATAAATATACTTAAGATTTTACGTAACGGTAAATACGTATAATGTCGGAATACGTTAGAATTTGGGATATTACGGCGTAAAAAAAACATATTAACGGATAAATTAATAAAGGCGGACTTAAATTAAAAAACGTTAACGTACCACACGGGCGAGCTGTACACACGGGCGAGCTGTACACACGGGCGAGCTGTACACACGGGCGAGCTGTACACTTTTTTGGCATTCCATAACAACAAATCCAAATAAAACAACCATAACGCGATAAATCAATTTAAACTAATCGGATTTTCTGTCGTTAGACGTATTTATAGCTTCTTTATAAGTACGCGCATTATGTCCGGGCTTGCCGTAGACGCCACATTTCCGTTCCTTCGTTTTAACCCTCTTGCGACGATTACCCTTAGCCGCTGTTGGTTGCAATTCTTTACTACCCCCTTTTTTTCGGCTAGAAGAGCTTATCCCTTTTGTATAGTAAGTGTTCTTTCTTTTTAAAGATGTTTATTTTTGGTTTTTCGGCGTTTGTTAAAAAGATGGTTAGTTTTGCGTAATTAGGCGGTTTTTTTCCGAAAAAGAGCTATTTCGTGCAAAAGCAATAGGTTACTTTTTATTAAAAGATTAACCGATTCCATCATTTTTGTCGGCGAGCTACCCTGGTAATTTTTGATTTTTCTTTGTAAGTAACGTCCTTACTTCGTTACTTTACGGATATTTTTAAGAGTCTTTATAAGAGAAGAAAGAATGGAACCGGCGGAAGTAAGCGGCGAAACCGTCGGTATAGGCATAACCGGAAGAACGTTTAATTCGGAAAGAACGTTATTAAGATCGAATGGAATAAGTCCAGCTTTTGTAAATCCGGATTTAATGTTATCGGACGTTATAGTAATTTTAAACGTATCGTAGAAACCGGCGAGGAAATCTTTTTTCGTAATATAGGTATGGTAACGTCGCATTAAATTTTCGATATAAAGCGAATAAGCGCGTTTTAAAACGAAAAAGCAAGATAAATTAAAAGGTTAAAGTCGATAAGAAAAATACGTAGGTATGCAAAAAGTAATAATATCGTTATTCGCGTAATATTTTTCGAATTCGATCGAATAATAATTTTCGTGGCCGTTAAAGATAAAAAAACGTTTAATTTTTTTCGTACGCGTCCGAATATATTTATCGAAATGTTAAATTTATTTTAAACCTAATTCGTTAATTGTTTAATTATTAAAATTGGTACCGACTTTTTAATAAGTTGGTAATAAATTATTATAATATTAGAAAATAAGGTAAATTTTCCTTACCAAAATAATAAATGGCGGTATAATTTAACTTTGCGAATTAATAACTTATATAACTATAATTTATTTTCGATTACCTTATTACGCTTATTTAGGTTTTTTATGTTTTTTGGCGTTTATAATTACGATGCCGCATATTATTAAAAGCCCTATTAAAAAGTCCGTTTTGTCGAAGTTATAAATATCTTCTTTTGTAATATTATATTTTACGATTATAGTTCGAACCAGTTTAAATTATTTGCGAAATACTTTTGGATTTTCGCATAATACTTTTTAATAATCGATTTTTCGATTTAAACGCGTTTTAAGTTTTTTTTGCCGTCGTATAAAAGTTAACGCCTAATTAACTTTAACGCGTTTTACGGCATGCTGGTTAAGTAGCAAATTCGCCATATTTTTAATATGTTAAAGCCGGATAGGAAACGCTTGCGTATTTAGGTTAAGGATTTTTTCGATAATCGATTTTTTTCGGTTAGCGTTAGTTTTCGCGAATTAGGAATGGTATCGGCTCGGGCGGGTTTACCGTTAATTCGCGTTCTTAAGGTAGTAAATAAAACGTCATAAATAGAATTAAGCTTTTTATAATTAAGTTTCGGATTTTGCTTTTTAACCTGAACGGTTAGGTTTATTTTCGCTTTTTTTGTAAGTCGTTCCAGATTATGGTTGTTAAGAAATAAGTAATTGAAGTTGAATAGTTAAAATGGTGAAAAAAGTGTACAGCTCGCCCGTATGTACAGCTCGCCCGTGTGGTACGTTAATAATAGTTATAGAATTATAATTTACGGGATTAAATTATAAATAAAATTACTAAATAAAACGTAATAAAAAACATAATAAAAATAATTATTATTAAACTTTTATAATATTATAAAATTTAAAAATTAAAATATTTAATAAAACCGGCTTTTTATTATTATTTAGCGTTTCGTACGAGGCATAAAAACTTTACTTAATATTATCGGAAATTTAAATATGATAACGCCGAATTATATTATACTTACGGTAAGCTTAAAACGCCCAAATATTTAATTTACTGTACAAAAACAGATACCTTTTCGAAAATCAATTATTAAAACCGAAAACGCGGTTATAAAAATCTAAAAATAAAGTTTGCTACTTAAAAAAGCTTATAAACAACTTAATCGCCTTTAAGGATTATATTAGGGTTACGGGGTTTTAAGGAAATATCTATACGCAAAAAAAACCGAAACAGGAGTATATTAGAACCATTACCGTTACCGGATATCATTTTGAACGGAAAGGTTATTTTATTACGGCAATAATTATTTAAGGCCGTGGCCATTTTCTTTAAATTAAATATAAAAAGTTCGGTAGATATTTTTCGGCGTTTTTAAAAAAAAATAAAAAAGGAAAGGAAAAAGATAATTTTATATTTATCAACAGGTTTAAACGCGTAATATATAACAGATAGCTAATTAATATACCTAATTATCATAATTATAATTTAAGCTTTATCTTTCGAAAACTTCCGTTAAAAAAAGGGGGAAAACGTTAAGCATTACTTTCGTACGGAAAAGGAAAGATATAATTTAATACGTTAAAAGCGGTAACGCGTTTATGGCCAGAAATTGCTAAATAGGTTTATACTTATAAATAAGTTAGTTAAAAATAGCTTTACCTAGCTTAGCACGCCATATATGCCCTATAGGAGGCTTTGGGACAGTCGCTATGCGGCTTAACCCCCCGGCGTTAAATATTACAAAAAGAAATGTTGGCAGTAATATCGTGCGAAACTGAGCAATGATACGTTTAATAGTTACGTCTGGTAATAGCAGATTATTAAAGGTAATCTGGGTAACCAAGTTATATTATAAGCTGGTGATTTATCTAAGTTATGGTAATAACGAGCGTATATATCCTTATCTTAGCTTCGGGTGCTTAAGCGGCTTAAACCACTTTATTAGTTAAGCCCCTTTAAGTCCCTTTAAGCCCTTTTTTGTGGTTCGGCTAGCTTAAGAACCTTGGATTAATAAGGGTAGTTAAGCCTTTTAAGCTGGTTACGTAATATCTGGACTTAGGTCGGGGTTAAAATTCTGGAGGTCCGACTATATGTGTTATAGCCAAGACCGTTAAGTCATAATACGATTTTTCCCTTCCAGGATCTTTGCCCTTAAAGATTAATTTGTTCATTTATTAGTTTTAGTAAGTAACCTTTTTTTTTATATTCATAATGTCGGATCGAATTAAAAAATATCGTTTTCGTTAATGTATTAATGCTTTAATTCTTTTAGAACGTAATCGATCGTTTTGGTTTTACCATGTCGTCGAAGTTCTCTTGTTCTCGTTGCAAATTTGCAAACAAGGTTTGTAAGGCGCATTATAGTTTCGGGAAGTGTGCGCATTATATTACGCACGGGGGCTTTTGTGATTTGTTTAGTTTTTCGGAGCTGGAACATAACAAACTTATCGCGGAAAAGGATCGATTGGAATTGGCGGAGCGTATATGTAACGAACCTGTCATACATTCACCTGGAAGTATGAGCAGTATCCGAAATGGGGTCTTAATTTGCAGGTAACAATAGGGCGAGGAATGATTCACTAAGGGTCTTGTTCGTTAAAAAGATTTAAAAACCTTTCCCTTAATTAAAGAACGGTACAGTTACCTCCAGTTAAAAGCTTAGATTAATAGCTAAAAAGCGAAACTAAATAGGTGCTATTTACATAAGAAACCGGTTCGTTATATATCTAATTATTTTTTAATAAGTATATGGTAAATTTATATAATTTATATAATCTAGTTCCAGATTACCTAAATTATCTAAATTACTTAAGGGCTAAACTCTTTAGCCGACCTTTAGCCGTAACGCATTCCTACGTTAAGCCTTAAAAGTAAAACCTTGGGACGAGAATATTATTTTCGTAACATTATTTCCCCTTTTTAAGGATTTTTATCCCAAAAATAAAAATAATAAATCGTTTCCTTTTTCTAAACCCACTTTTGAACTTGGTTAACCTTTATTATATCAGGCCGTATTAAGAAATAAAAAAAAAGCCTCGTTTAAACCAACGTGATTTTCGGGATAATCGTATTAACTTAATTAAAAAATTTAATATTAGGGCTTTTCCGTATTTTTATTATGTTCGACTTAATAAGGCCGAATATTTTTACGCCTTAAAGTACCTAAGTTATAATAACTGCACTTATCGCCAACGTTTTTCCTACGATGTTTTAACCATAAATTCCTTAAAAAAAATAAACGAAATATAAAAACGTCTTTAAAAAAAGCAGCGGAAAGTTAAGGACAGTTTCTTGGCGTACCAAAAAGCAGCGGAAAAGGAACTAAACGAGTTAAGGCGTTACCAAAATAAAAAATCGCAGGAATCCATTGGAAAACTAAAACGCTTACGTTTTTAACAGGATCTTTTTAAAAAACGGGCATTAAAAATGTTAAAAAAAGGTTTAAAGTTAAATTAATTAAAAGAATGGAAAAGAATAAAAGAAAAAAGGCGATAGGTAAAAATAAAACAGGCATAGCTTACTTCCGAAATAGATGTTATAACAAAGGCGTCTACTTTTTTCGATTGGAACGCCGTAAGGTTAGACTTAAATAGGGAACCTTTGTTATTTACGACCTTAGCTACGTTGAAGACGGTCGGTTAAGATTTTATCGGTAAAACGTTTTAACCAGATCTATCGTATTCGTCAGGTAATTAAATGGTTCCCAAATATTTTCTTCGTACAAATATCCTTTTTATTTAACTAAATACTGGATCTTATTTTTACCCATTTTGGAATCCAGTATTTCTTCGACTTCGTACTTATTATTATTCATTTCGATTTTTAAGGTTATTTTTAGCGGAATGTTTTTAAATACTGGTTTAAATAAGGAAATATAAAAAATAAGGTATATTTTTATTATTTTGGGTAACAATAATCTGTAATTAATTTTAGAAATAACTTTATTAATTTTAAATAAACCAACTTTCTTAAAATCAAACTTATCGTTAAATCTTTTAATCTTAATTTGTAAAATATTCGATATTACGTTTTATTTTTAACGTAGCAAATAAACCTTATTTCCTCTCGTTAAAATTGGTCCTTTAATCCTTTTCTTGTTATAGTACTGGGCCATTTTTTGCTGGAGAAAACGTAATTCGGTTTATAATCGAACTTATATTATCTTAATTTCCGTTACCATTATTTTTATTCGGGAAGTTATAATAGTAATTATAAAAGCCTTATGCGCCGATTGCTCTGGTCGTTAGGTTACTGCCTTATATCCGTACACAGCTATATAAGGGGATATGCCCATATCTTCGTTAATAAACGTATTATAGGCTACTTATACTAATAATAATAGCTTTACCTAATTATCTTGTTAATAATTAACATAACCTCGAAGGTATTATTTCAAAGTTTAGTTTAATCGTTCCGTTTAACCATTTATTTATAGGTGGTAAGCTATTAAGAATTTAAGCTTAATACTTATTTGTTTAAAAAAGCTGATACCAAACTTGGATATAAAAAGCTTATTTCGGTTAAAAATAATCTTTTCTGGGATTCCATATTTATTAAGGTAATGTCGGATAAATATATATGCTAGTTATTTTACCGTCGCAGTTCCTTTAAAAGGTAGGAAGTACCTATATTTGGTAAGTTTATTAATGATTACCCAGATTCCGTCGTATTCGATTTTAATAATTAGGTTTTTAAATAAAGAAAGGTTCGTAATGAAATCTTAAGTTATAATATTTCATGCCTTATTAAGAATGTCTGTAAGTTATAACAGCCTATAAGGCTTCTGGCGTATTACCTTAACCTTATTATAAACGTTGTAATTTTTAACGACTTTTTTAATTACCTTACGTAATTTTGGGAAGTTATATTTCTTTTATAATCGTCGGATGGTTTTGAAGATTCCTTAATATCCATGCAGTAAATCTTCGTAAAACTTCTTTACGGATTATTCCTGTTGGTTCCTGGGAACATAAATTTTGTTATGGTATAGTAGCTGGTTTTTTGGCTATCCTTTTAGCTGTTGAACCTCTTCCTTTTCCTTCGTATCGTAAGAACTTCGAAATTTTATTAAAAGTTCGGGCGTTAATCTTTTTAAAATTTCGTATAATTATATAGTGCCATTTTTGTTATACTGTAACATCTGCATGTTTCGTTTGGGAATCTTGAAATCATAATCGCCTTTATAACTAAAAATATCCGCCTGGATATTTTCTTTTCCTTTAATGTAATATATTTTAAAGTTTAATCTTAATAAAAAAATTATCCAAATTTTATGTCGTTTATTTAACTTTTATATTTTTATAAATCTGATAAAATCTTTATAATCAGAATAAATATTAAAGGGTTCTTTAATTCCGTTAAAAAAAGGTTTCCATTTTTTAAAAGCGTTAATAATTATTAATAATTCCTTATTATAAATTGAATATTTAAGTTTTACGTTTTTAAGTACCTTTGAATAGTAAGCTATTAGGTATTATTTATCGTTATCCTTTAGTTATTTTAAAACGGCACCTAATCCGTAATCCGAGGCGTTTGTTTTTAAGTGTTTTGTCTTGTTTACGTTAGGTAATCTTATTATGGGTCTATTGGTAATCGCGTTTTTCAAGATTTAAAATGCCCTTTTTGCATCTTTTAAAAACTTAAATTCCTTATTAACGTATTCCTTGGTAATAAGTTTCGTTAATAGTTTAATTATATCTCCGTATCCCTTAATTAGACCTCGTACGTATCCCGTAAATCTTAAGATTTATCGGATGTTAATAACGGTCGCCTTATTAAAAATAAGCCAATCCTTAACTGCTTTTATCTTAAAACGTTAAATTTGAATTTGGCCGGGGGTAAGTATGTATCTTAAAAAATTTAGGTTTTACGTATGCCATACGTTTTTAGCTAGGTTAACTTAAATATTCGCCTTATCTAAGGTTTTAAGTATTTAAGCCATATGTTATTTATATTTTTCTAAAGTTTCAGAGTAGATAAGAATGTCGTCGAGGTAGACGAATACAAACTTGTTTAAATACTTCCGTAAGGTGGTCATTATTAAGTATTACAAACTGGCGGAAGCATTAATAAGTCCTATGGGCATTACTCGGTACTCGTAAAGTCCGTATATCGTTCTAAATGCCGTTTTTCATTCTTTTCCTTAAGCTATTTTAATACGATAATAACCGTTTCGAAAATTAAGTACAGTAAATTATTTAACTTTGTTAACGTTTTCTTTTAATATATTTATAAAGGTCAAAAGGTATCTATTTTCAATCGTAATATTATTAAGTTGTTTATAATCGATAACTCTTCTAAAGACTAAATCTCCATTTTCGTTAATTCTTTATTTTCCGTCCTTAATTTTTAATACCATAAGGACGGGATATCTAGCAAAAGAGTTAAAAGGTCGAATATATCCTTTTTTTAAATCGAGTTAAATAATCTTCCATAAAGCTTTTAATTTTTTAGGATTTATATGGTAAATCTTATAAAGTTTAAAATAATATCCCTCCTTAATAAGTATCCGATAGTCCCATTAACCATATAATAATAATTCGTAATCTTCTTTATTTTTAAAAAATCTTTTAAATCCTCGATACTTAAGTAATACTATTTCGGCTTAATCTGGCACTTATACCTTTTTAATAACATAACAAATTTCCTGTTCGTCTTTTTTAGGTAATTTCTTATTATTTTCCCAGGAAAATGTTTAATATTTCCAATTAATATATAAATTGCTAATCTTAAGCCATGGTATTCCCAAGATAATATCGTATCCAGAAATGTCGGCAATATCCAACGAAATTCGATTTTGTTATCCTTAAATCCAAACGGGAAATTTTTTTATTTTTCGTAAAGTTTGTTCGTTTTTGTACTTAAATAAGCTTCCGTTTATTATGCGTAATTTATAAAACTTTAACTTATATCTCCAAAGAACTTAATGTTTCTTTGCCGCTATAGGAAAAATAAAGTTACCTTCGGCTCCTAAATTAATCATAACTTTAAATATACTGTTCTTATATTAAAGTGGAATTTCGATCTAGCTACGTAATCCCTTTATTACCTCGCATAAGGTTTTATAAATTGGGGCTCCTCGATACCTTACTTTTAAAAGCTTCTGGCGTTTTTTAACTTATGATAATATCCAGCCTAAAAAAGTCTCCATTCGCATACCTTTCGAATAACGTATTTAATATATTAATCGTTTTTGCATTTAAACCATATTTTCTTCCCATATTTACATTTTAAAATAATTATTCTCCTCGGATTTAATCCTTAATCTTACATCTTTTAAATTATTAAATCAAAAATATAAACCTCCGAAAAAGGTATTTTTACATCTAGGAATTTGTACTAAATGCAAAACATCGGGGAATAATATAAATATCCTTACGATATAACTTTCTGGTTCTGTTTTAATTCGGGATATAAATAACAAAACTTAAGGTATTCTGGCCACCGGGAAGTTTCTATATATCTGCATTCGTTATCTAATTCTATACGTATTTTTTCGTTTTATCCAGGCCAAAAATCGTTATCTTCTTTAGTTCTAAGATATACAAGACAGTCGTCGACGTAACAAACGGTAAAATGTAACAACTTATGTTAATTTCTTCGGGATCTGGTATATACCGTACATTCGGGAAGATCACAAAGCTCCGGGGATAACTATCCGTAATTGCTAGCGTCGGATCGAAACTAACCATTTTCGCCATATATCTTACACTAAAATATATTAAGATAGCAAAAACATCCTAGCTTTATAGCTATCCTAAAAACTATCTATCCGGGGTAATATTTGCAGGTCTTAATTTTAAAATCCTAACAAATAGGACAATCCTCGTACTCTAGGATGTCGTTTTAAATCTAAATGGTGGTAGCAATAATAAATTCTGGCTGGAAGGAAGTCGAATTAACTTTATTCTCTTCCTTTTCTGCCTTACTGTCGATTTCTTATTTAGCCGCTTTAACTTTTTTTTAGGGTTAAGGAATCCCTCCCTTTTTAAAATTTTTCTTTGCAGGAAAACGATATTCGCTTTTGAAATATCCCTTTTTACCACAGTTAAAATATTCGATATTAAACTTATCTTTTTAAGGTTTACCCTTATCCTTTTTAATTCGGCTATTTAAGCCTTTATCGTTATTTTGTTTATTAATTCCTTTCTTTTCGAGGTACCGATTAAAAGTACGTCGGTTAACGATAATTACTTTATCGGTATATTCCTTAAAGGATCCTGTTTTAAGTACTATATACATTTTATCCTTAACTTAAGGTTTTAAGCCGTCGTAAAAGAAATAAAACAACGCGCTTTCGGGTAAATTAAAAATCGCGGCCAAGCGGTTAAATTCCGTCGTATATTCTATTATTAACTTGGTCTGATAAAAAAGGTATAATTATTTTACCGCGTACTATTCCTTATCTAAATTTCCAAACATAGCTCGCATTCGGTCCTCGAAATATCGGTAATCGTTAAAGATATAATTAATAATATTTAAGGATTCCTTAGGATAATTCTCCAAATAACCCTTTATAATAAGTTCGAACTATAAAAAAACTCGTCCAGCAAATAGCTAAAAGATAATTATTACTTTTTAATAATCCTCCGTTAAGGAGGTTTAATAAAACTTAAAATAAATTTTAGCTTAAACGAAAAATCCTTCCATATTTATAATTCCGTTATAAAGCTTCGGGGTAATTAACTTATAACCTTTAATTTCCGGCATTCCGTAATAACTAAGGGGTAAGATAATAGTTTTGCGGTACCAATTAAGGCCGAATAATAAGGGTACTAAAGTTTTCTCCTTTATTCCTCGGATAAATTAAGCCATCCTTTTTCTAAAAAGCTAGGGTTTTTCTTCTCTATCTTTTTCCAGGGCTTAGATTCTACGCAATAGGATTTCCATTTTTTCTTCAAAAGAAGACTTTCTCTCCTTTTTTTTAGGCCTTAAATTTCCTAAACCATTAACTTTTCTTCCTTTTCCGAATTTCCTTAAACCTTAATAATATCCTTTAAAGCCGGGATTAACTGTTAGGTCTAAAAAAAAAGGATCTCCCTTACCTTTAGTTATAAAAGGCATAATATTATTAATTAATTAAAAAACTTTTTTAATAGGAGGTAAATTATTTAATCTGGTTATTAATCCCTTACCGGCTTATAACGGGGATCGGGTATATTATCTATCTTCTAAACGTCGTTTTGTAATATCGTCTTTATTAAATTCAGGAAAGCTTATACCTAATTAAGCGTGAAATTATCCGTCGGCTATTAATTAAGGAGCTATCAAAATATAATAAACTTATTATATATCCACCTGGAAGTATAAGCAATATCCGAAATGGGGTCTTGATTTGCAGGTAACAATAAGGCGAAGAATAATTTACTAAAAGTCTTATTCGTTAAAGAAATTTAAATACTTTTCCCTTAATTAGAGAACGGTACAGTTGCCTCCAGTTAAAAGCTTAGATTAATAATTAAAAAACGAAACTAAGTAAGTCCTATTTATATAGGAGACCGGTTCGTTATATATCCAATTATCTTTTAATAAGTATATCGTGGATCTATGTAATCTATATGATCTAGTCCCAGATCACCTAGATCACCTAGATCACTTAAGGGCCAAGCCCCTTGGCCGACCTTTATCCGTAACGCACTCCCGCGCTAGGCCTTAAAGGTAAGACCTTGGGACGAGAACACTGTTCTCGTAACAGTATAGTTAAGGAAGAGTTGCTTAAGTTGCAGTAATATTTATCCGAATTATTTGGTCTTTTGGCTTATTTATGTAAATAGAAAAAGCTTTTTCGCTTCCGTAACGTTAAGATGTTCCGTCGTAGGGTTTAGGGTGCGGAAATTATAGAAAAGTTCGAACGCTTAAAGAAGGAATAAAAACAGTTAGAGGCGGCGGTCGCTGCGGTTACGTTAGGCCAGGTTGCAGATCCGGTCGATTGGTTTGAACCTATTGATTGGTCGATTGCTGATTAGGGTGCATCCGTCGTTATTGGTGAAAGTTTTTTAATAGGCGTTAGGCGTTTATACGGTTTTTGGTAGGTTTCCAGGTGTTTTCGGAATCTGGGTAGTTTTTTTATTTAATCAGGTATTCGGTAAGTCCAACCTTTTTACGTATATTTAAAATCCTTTTTATTTCGTATATCGGTATATCTTTTTTTACCTTTTTTTTTATATCCTGTATTAACTTTGATAGTATTTACTGTTAACTTAAGTAAAGAAACGTAAAAAATTAAATAAAGTTTAACTTTAAGTAATAATTCTAATTGGTAGTTATTTTCTGAGATTTTCTTAATGATTTTATATAATCCGATATATTTAAAGTTAAGTTTTTTTATTTAGTTATTTAGTTTAGATATATTTGGTAACTAGGCAAACCATTTTTTCCTTTCGGAAGGTTAATCCCTTTAATCTTTTTTACTTATAATATTTCTTTATTTAATTACGTACAAATTTAAATTTTATTTTTATTTTTATATATCATTATTTAAATTATTTTCATACAAAGATTACTTTAACATTAATAAGGCCTTCGTATATATCTTTATAAAATTTAGATATAAAATTAAAGTTAACGTTTATTAAAGTTATTTTAGAGCTTTTATAATAATTGGTATTATAAGTTAATGAGGTAATAGGTAACTTCTGGACTTAATCGTTTTGTTCGTAATTAATATAATATCGTAAGTAAATTTTTAATGTTTGGTTAATTCTTTTTATTTATCCATTTATTTGAGGTTTAAATACGTTAAATAATTTATGGTTTAGGCCTAGTTATATTATAAGTCTTTATTAAAATTTCGAAGTAAATATCGTTTCTTTATTTAAAATAATTTCCGTTAATAATCCGTATACTTTTAAGATATATCTTAAAAGATATAAGCCAGTTATTCTATATTTATGTGCTTATTATATGGTAAAAAAATAAGAAAACTTTGTAGATCGGCTAACGATTACGAAAATGTTATTATAATATATGTCCGTAGTTAAATCTTTTAAAATTAAAAACTTAATAATAAAGTCGAAAGTTATTGAATTTTATAATTGCTTTGCGACTGATAATGGCTGTAATTTTCCGTATGGTTTATGTCGTCGAGTTCTTGTCTTATTACAGATATAACATTATTATCGTATTTTCTTTATTATTAATTTCATTTTAAGAAAGTAATAAGTACGTTATAATCGTTTTAGAGTTTTATAGATCCCTAGGTATTTATATAATTAATGTTTGTATATATTTCGTATTAATATTTCCACCTATATATTTAGGACCTATATCTTTTTTATCTTTTTATTTTTAGGTAGATTGTTATTGTATTTCTGGATTTTCTCGTATAAATTAAAGGGTTTGTTTTGATTGTTATGATTTATCGTGGTTGCAGGTAATTTTTAGCGTAGTATCGAAGATTTGATAATTAACCTTGATTACTTTCTTTTTAAGGTTTAGTTTTCGATCAAACGCGTTTGCTTTGCCGTTTTTTGATCCTTTTTAATAAATAATAATAAAGTCGTATTTTGCTCGTTTTTCGGCGTAACGTAATTATCGTCCTGTAAGTTCTTTGGTAGTAATAAAGCGGGTAAGATTTTTATGATTGGTATATACCTTAACTTGATGGAGGTTTCCCTTAAGGTAATGTTTGAATTTTCGGAAGGTCTTAACGATAGCCATGAATTTTTTGTCAGGAATGGCGTAATTTAACTTTGCTTTTTTTAATTTATAAAAGTAAAAGGCGATAAGGTGTAAATGGTCTTAATCGTTGCGGTATTCTGTTATTGCGCTTAAAGCGTAATCTAAGGCGTCGGTTTTAAACTTAATTAGGCGGCTTAAGTTATACATGATTAATACTGTCTTGCTGGTAATCGCATTTTTAATCTTTTAAAAGGCTATTTTTATCTTGGTTATCCAGAGGAACTTGTTTTTTTTTTTCGTTAGGTTAAATAATGGCGTAATTATCTTGCTAAAGTTTCGAATGAACTTCCTATAGTAAATGGCGAATCTAAGGAAGGCCTGTACTTTTTAACTATAGTAAGCGTTTCTTATTTTTGAACTGTAGCGATTTTCTTGGGGTTCATCTTGATATATCCTGGTGTGATGACATATCTTAGAAATTCCACTTTTTGCGTCTGGAACTAGCTTTTTTCTGTATTAACGAGTAGGTTGGCGTTTTGTAGGGTTTGGAGAATTGTATAAACGTATCTTATATGTTCCTTTTTGTTTCTCGAATAAATGAGAATGTCGTCAAGGTATCAAATAACGAAAATATCTAGGTACTCCCTAAGTATATGGTTAATCATTCGCTAAAAGGTTATTGGTATATTCGCAAATCCGAAAGGTATAACGAAGTATTTAAAAAGTCCGTATTTCGTTTTAAAGGCTGTTTTTTACTTATATCCTAACTTAATATAAATTTAATTATATCCTTTCTTAAGATTTAAGCTAATAAATTAATTTGCTGCGTAAAGGCGATCTTTTATTTCGTTAATTAAGGGTAACAGTATTTTATTTTTAATCCTAATATCGTTTAGCTGCCTATAGTCGATAACTAGGCGTAACTTTCCGTTTTTTCTTGGTATAAAAAACATAAGGTATCCGGTTAATAAACTCAAACGTCGTATATAACCTTTCCGAAACTTATTTTCAAGGTATCTACGTAATACCAATAATTTTATTTCGTTAAAGTTGTAAATTAAGTAAAATCTGGTCGATATTCCTTTTTTAAAGATTATCTTATAATCCTATTCGTTATATTCTGGTAATTTTGTTTCGAATTCTTTTCGAAACAGTCGTTTATATCTGTAATATTATAAAAGTATACGTTAGCTATAGTCTTTAACTTTAAGGGCTAATATTATAAGTAATCGTTTATCTTTTACAATTTCGTTTTCATAGTAACGATAATATGTTGTATTTTTTTATGATACCCTTACTTTTTTTTATGTTTTGTTCCTATAGGTAATAAAATTTCTGTTATATCTTTATGTTTACATTCATTATTATCTTCGATCGAATATTAAAATCTTTTCGTATTTTGCTTTTCTTTATCGAATAAATATAAAACGAACTTTACTTAACCAGTTATTTAATCGATTAAAAGGTCATATTAATACAGTTATAATTTTCCAAGGATTATATTAAAATTCTTTATCGGAACGATATCGAAATTTATTATTTAGTTTTATCCGTTAACGAAAATCTCGAAGTGATTAATCTCGCGGCTAATCTTTTTATTGTCATAAGTAAATGCCTAACCTTTTACGTTCTCGGCGATGTAGGATTTTATCTTTTCTTTCTATGGTAATCGAAATCGGTTAACCATATCCGGCGTAATATAATTACCTCCTGTTATTCCGTAATTCATAAATACGGTAAACTAATATATTCTAATCTTTACTTGCAAGGTAATAAGGTCGTTTTTAGCTCCTATCGTCACGTTTAAAGCTTTTTTAGGAAGCTCCTGTTAGCTTTTCCGGGTCTTATTATTCTACGGCTTTTTTATAGGTAGCGTTTATTTTTTAATTCGTTTTTTAACGCCTTAATGCGTTTTTAATTCTATGCGTTAAGGACCTGCAACTACTTCAATTATCCCTCCTATCGGCGTAAAATAAGTTCGAATAAAAGGACTTATATTTAAAAGTTTCCTTTATTAATATATTCTAGTTCGGAAACCTTTCGCCCTTCCTATCGTGCTTAGAATTAGGCATCGTATTACCTTCTATTTTCGTTCCTTTTTTTTCGTATTTAATTTCTTATCGTTTTTTTGAGTTATTTATAAAGGTTAAACGGAAATTTAAGTTATTAATTACTTTTAATAATGTTTTTATAATTATCTAATAAATCCATTTTTCCTTTATTTTATAATTGTATTATCGGTAATGGCATATAGAGTTCTTATTAGGGTAACCTTTTCTTTTAGGTTAACTTATCGCTGCCGTAATAATATTAACGGTATCTTCCAAGGCGAATATCTTTAAATGTTTATATTATCATTAATCCTTAAAATCTTTTCTGGTTTAATTATAAAAATCAAATCTTTAGTTTTATATTCGTATAAGTTATGTTTTAATATATCGTTTTCTTTTTATATGTTTAAAGTAATGGATACGTTTATATTGGATAATATAAAGTTTTCCGTATCGGTTTGGTTATCCTGAAAGTAACTTTTTATCCTAATCTTGGTATTTCTTAATTTATGCGTTTAGTTCTAATTGTTCGTAACGCTATCGCCGTTTTTTTTAAAAGCGGGAAAATAACTTGTTTTCGGATAGCTTTTTTCATCCGTTATGTTCCCTTAGCTATTAGGTTATTATAAGTCCTATAATAAAGGCTCACTATTCTTAAATAATTGCTTAGGATAGCTTTTTTGTTACCTATAATCCTTATTATACTTCCTTAAGGGGGTTATGGTCGTCCTTAATCCTGATTATATTAATTAATTTATTATCGTTTCTTTAGCTGGTTCGAAGGGGTCCTTAAGGAATTGGTGTTTAGATATTTTGTTGTAACTTTTTGAATACCTTATATTAATAGGCCTTATATCTTATTTTGTTATAGTTAAAGTATTTAATAATACGCGGGTTACGTTATTATACTGCGCCTAATTCCATAGGTCTTGCTATTATTCTATGGGACGTATTAATTTTTTGTAACGTGCTGGTATTAAAGGGTTACCTTAGTTTGTTATTTTAACGGTCCTTAAAGTATCGAAGTTTTTAGGCGTATTGCTGATCGTCGATTTTAACTGTTATGGCGATATAATTTACCAACTTTTCGGGGCGTTTATCCTTAAATAATTCTTTTTATATTTCCTTTTTTAGGCCGTTAAAAAATATAGTTATTAATATTTTTTATCCTTAATAAATTTTTAAAATTAATTAAATAAAAAAGTTGCTATATCTGGAAGTTAATCCTTTTTATTTTGAATCCTTAACTTTTTTTAACCTTAATTTTTTCGTTTATTATATCGAATACTTTTTTTAATTCCTTTTTAAACTTTTCGTAATTGTTATAAATGTTCGTAATTTTTGCGGATTTTTATTAAGGAGATTTAATAACTTATTCGCGAAAAGTAAGTTCGAACTAAGTAGCCGCGTTTCCGGTTAACTATTTTATAACGAACTGGATTCGAAAGGTAAGTATTACGAATTTAATAGAGAAATATTTAAAATAAGTATGGCATTCCGTAAGGAACTGTTATAACTTGGTAATGGTTCCGTCGAAAGGGGTAAGTTTAGTAAGTTTTAAAACCTTTCCGGGTTCCTTATTATAGGCCGTCTAAGTAGGTTATGCAGGTTGGGCTGGCTGATCCGGTTAATCGGGCTGCTTTATGCTTGCTTATCTTGCTAGTTCAACTTTCTGGGCTTCCAGTTACTTACGAGTTTTTTCGAATGTATTAATAAGTTCGATCTTATTATTGGTAAGCTGCGTAATTACGTTAGTTAGCTAATCAAGTTATCGTAAGGCTTTTTCCTAAGAAAAGCTAGGTCGAATTCTTTTATTATCGGAATTTATGGGGTTATCTTCGGGTACCTAAAAGGTTTTTTTAAAGGTAGGTTACTTACTGGACGATATAATGTTAAAGGTATTGCTTAAAGTTTAATAATATTATTAAATAAAAGCTTATAAGGTATAACGGCTAAAAGGTTTAACTAATTATTAAACCTAATCGTACGGTTTATATTAATAATAATGTCGTAGGAAACTAAATAATAATACGTTTAATAATTACGTTTGGTAATAGCAAATTGTTAAAGGTACTCTGGGTAACTAAGTTGTATTATAAGCTGGTAATCTATTTAAGCTATGGTGATAACGAACGTATATATCCTTATCTTGGCTTAGGGTGCTCAAACCACTTTATTAGTTGAGCCCCTTTAAGTCCCCTTAAGCCCTTTTTTATGGCTCGGCTGGCTCAAGAGCCTTGGGCCAATAGGGGCAGTTGAGCCTTTTGAGCTGGTCACGTGATGTCTGGACTTAGGTCGGGGTTGAAGTTCTGGAGGTCCGACTATGTGTGTTGCAGCCAAGACCGCTAGGTCATAACATCCACTATGAGCCCTGTTGTAACAAGTTCGGATAATATGGCTTACATCAATTAATATCTTCTCTCTTTTCTCTTAGCTATCAAGCCTCATATGCAGTGAGGTGTTACAGTCGATCAGAGTATTTATAACATCATAGTTTCTATAGTCTTTATTAGCCACCATGACTGGCGAAAAGAGTCGAGCAGCTTGCACAAGAAGGTTTGAAAAAGGCCCTATCTTGCTACGATGTAGGACTTATAACCCGGATTTACGTGGACCAAATTCCACGCCATGAAAATGCTATTCTTCCAATTTCTACTGCGAGTCTTTCGAAAGTATTAGAAGCCGAGCGGACCCAAAGGCAGTGAGGTAATAGCTTCCAGCCTAATATTAACAAACGGCTGGCCCTCTCTCCAAAAGAAAACGTAACATAATTCGTACTGACGATATATCAAAATAGTGAAAACTGGATTTAAATATGTTATTTAGTGTATGCAAGCATGTATTGTGCAACATCTTTCGTGTACGTCTCGGCGAGAGCGTCGCTAAAGCAACCGTTATTATAACAGAATGTCAACCGAATGGCGTCTTTCCAGGTGTCCATTCGAATAAATCTTTAGTCACAATTAGCAAATTGGGTGTAACGAAGGGAGTGATGTGTACTAATGAAATAAACGTACGCATTGGATCCCACTACCTCTACTCCGCCGAAACAGTCATCAACTTCGAAAAGTTTCTTGCCGCTCAGCGCACGAACGTCATAGGAGATAATGCTTTCAGAGCGACCGTCGTTACAAAATGGCTAGACAGAAACTAGGTTAGCGGATGGGAAAAAAGACCAAATAGTAGAAGCAGAAGAGTCATGTACTTACCGGTGCGTGAACTTCTGGAACGGCGTTTGAGGTTCTGGTTAAGAAAGCTGTTAATACCAAAGGCCTAGGGGGCAAAATTGGACGTGGAGTTCCTCAACTTACGCGACAAGGTTTGATACATAGTTATGATTTGCAACGCTTATAGGCAGCAGACAATCAGACTTCCCCAGCCAGTAATCGTAGTCTTCCTTGACTTTCTTGGCCAAATTATCCAGGGCAACTTTCACGCCCTCTGGGTCGTCTTCTTTGATGCCCCAGGATGCTAGTTTTTGGAATTCGACGATGGCAGCAGCTTGGGCGTTGCCGTATCGCTGGGTTTTGCGCTCTTCTGAAAGATATCCACGTCCATCTACCGGCAATGGGGAGAAAAGAAATGCTGTGTCCCGAGCGGAAGCGGGAATGGGATTGTGCTTCAACAAAGCCAGAACTGTAGCGGCGTGGCCTAGGTGACCAATATTGTGTTTCGAGCCGAGTCGAGTTCTGACAGCCTCTGCAATCTTCTTGCTATCTTCAATATTCATGCAGTGTCGAACCTGGAGGGGATCTCCTTGATTACTAGTAACTGGAAGACCCCAGCTCAGCTATAATCATGAATCAGAGCTGTTAGCATCTCAAGACAAGAAGGGGTCGTGGGGGCCTCATGTTTGCGTGCAGGGAGCAGGAATTGGATACGTACCCCAGCTTGTAGTTGACTATTCAAAAGCTTCCTATGGACTACTTCGTAGTCTGGCCCAAGTCTATCCAAACGCACCAACATAACATCAAGAATGGGGGGGTCTAGCCTTGCTTTCTCTTCACCCCATCGGTGGGCAGGCACGGCGTTCTCCTCGCCTTTTTCAAGTATCTCGGTGGCACGTTGCACCAGCTCAGATGTGAAGTAACGGGCCTTTCCATCCCAGCTGAGATGGTTGAAAAGGAACATGATGTCAACCTTGGTGCCAGGTTCGAGAAGAATTCTTTCGTTGGCAACATCAGCAGAGATGATGATATCTAGAGAATTGGCGGGCTGGGGGACCGCTGCTGTTCTGCGCTTCCTAATGCGCTCAGCACGCAATTCTGGGCTTGTCAAAGCTGTAGCTCGGACGAATATGCTATTGTTGGCCCAAGCTCGCGCTTCGCTGTGAGACTTGAATGGCCTGTACTGGATGTGTGGTAGATGTGGTTCCTTGTTTTGTCCCCAAACGCCGTAACAAGCGATCGAAGGGTTCTCAAAACGGGCGTCAAGCATAGCTCTTACAAAAGCACGCTTGAGCCTTGGGAGTGTCAAGCCTGAAACATCGCCTACACGCAAGACAATGTTGTTGTAGAAATCGTAAGTCCCGATAGCATTAGCATCCTTGATACCAACTAAAGCCTCGACGCCATTAGCCTTCCTCTGCAGCACAGAGCCGTCTGTGGGAGATGGGTGCCATCGAAAATCTGAAGGGTCTAAAGTGGGTAGCTGAAGAGCAGGTTCCTCAGCTTTGGGCGGAGATGTATCGTCAAAAACAGACTGAGACAAGGAATTCGACGTGATAGAAGATGCCCTGGGCGACGCGCGGGATTTTTCGGAGCCGCAGATTAGGAGCGAGTCGTCATCAAGCATTTGCAGCGGCGCTACGAGGGCATCAGTTGTTTGTTGGTCTATGGAGCCCATCATGAAGTAATAGGGCAAAAACGAGAGAGGAAAATAGAGTCGATCGTTTAGAAGGAGCAGGGTCACAAAAGAGGAAAAGCAGAGAGACGTTACAGCTTAGGTTATGCGGTCTTTATATTTTGCATCTGATCTGCAAAGGATGGTTCTGGAACTGATTTAATCTAGAGGCCCGCATTCCCTGCCTGGTGGTCAATGATGAGTTTTAGCAAAATCCTTGATCCTGCAACAATAGGATATGCTAGTTTGAAGGCGTCGATGATCTTGCTGCTGTGCTAAAAATGATTGTTAAGGCCGTTTACGCTACCATTCTGCGGCTTTTGTCTCAACCGTCCGGCCCTATGGCGTATACATGTATCCAATACAAATGGATTCTATTACGGCGCCTTGCACGGAGGAGACTCCAGTTTTATGAGGCGCTAAATTTCAGCGCACTTTGTCTCAGAGACTAAAGCTTAAACTCCTTATTGCACGAGCCTTTTAACTGTACGGCCCTGCTTGAGGGCCAGAAAGCATGAGCTGCTCAATTTTTTAGCGGGTCCTGGGCTTAAAACGGAAGTTAAGCTCACTGTAGCCCTTTAAAAAAAAGTTGTTGCAGCTAACGCCTTCTGGCCCTTAAGCAGATACTTGGCTGTCAGGCCTTACGGCTTTTTAGGCACCTTGACCAGCCAGCGTATCTTAATCGAAAACACAATGACAACCCCTCAGATTATCAAAAAGATACTTCGTGCAACGGTATGCAACCAATTAGAATCTCGCGATTGGCTAACGTAAGATTAAAGGTACTCATCCTACTCGGCTTTGAGCAGAGAGACGAGGGGAATCAAAGTCACTAAAACTGGGGAAGTACCTCTTCTTCCAAGGTTCATAGAAGCAGTACGGAAAGCCTTGAAAGTACCCGCCAGACAATCTTTCAGGGGGGAATCGTAGTAGCGTTTATACGGCCATTGGGATGCATCAAATGATGACACGCTTCTGATAAGGAACTATCGTTCTAATAAGGAACCTACGTATATAGTTGACAATCTCCTTCAAGAGGTGTCTATGAAACTTCTTTGGTCTGCATGATCTTTCCCTTGATTACGACACATGCTCATGTCTTTCCCTCACACCATAACACATTCCGCCTAGAACTACGATTGACAAAAAATGAGCGGACCAAATCCCATCCCGTTAGCCATTGTGGGGATCGGCTGTCGATTCCCTGGCGATGCTACAAACCCAGAGAAGCTTTGGGACTTATTAGCAAACGGAAGAAGTGCGTGGAGTAAAGTTCCCGCAGACAGATGGAATGAGGAAGCATTCTGGCATCCTGACCCAGATGACACAAATGGCACCAACAACCACAAGGGAGGCCACTTTCTGAGCCAAGATCTCGGCAGATTTGATGCCGGATTCTTTAACATTACGCCACAAGAAGCTGCATCAATGGTAAGTCTTCTCTCCCCATTCTTCTCTATAATAATTAAACAGATGTGTTAATCATTGCGTTCCACAGGATCCCCAACAAAGACTCTTACTCGAGACCACTTATGAGGCGCTGGAAAGTGCTGGAGTTCGGCAAGAGCATATTCAAAAGTCAAACACAGCCGTCTACATGGCTATGTTTACCCGAGATTACGACCGCAACGTGTACAAGGATATGATGAGCATTCCCAAATATCACGTAACAGGCACGGGGGATGCTATCCTGGCAAACAGGATATCACATTCGTTTGACCTGAGCGGTCCTTCAGTAACCATGGATACGGGGTGCTCCGGAGGCATGGCTGCTATTAGCCACGCCTGCCAGGCTCTGCGCTCAGGGCAGTCAGATATGGCTTTGGCCGGCGCAGTGAACCTGATCCTGACTCCCGATCATATGGTTGGGATGAGCAACCTTCACATGCTCAACGTCGACGGTCGTTCATTCTCTTTCGATAGTCGAGGTGCGGGATACGGCCGTGGCGAAGGCGTTGCTACACTAGTCATTAAGCGATTAGAGGACGCAATAAGAGCCAACGACCCAATCCGAGCCATTCTCCGTGATGCCGCCGTTAACCAGGACGGCCACACAGCCGGCATCACTCTTCCCAGCGGTCCTGCTCAGCAAGCGCTGGAGCGCAAGGTGTGGAACGGTCTCGGTTTGCAACCGGGGGCGGTAGGATACGTCGAAGCACACGGCACTGGCACGCTGGCCGGAGACAGTGCTGAATTAGAAGGCATCTCCAAGGTCTTTTCTCAAGATCGCGATGCCAACTCGCCTCTGTTCGTTGGCTCGATCAAATCCAACATCGGCCACACTGAGTGTGCGAGCGGCATGGCTGCCGTGATCAAGTCTGTCCTAATCCTCGAGAATGGAGCTATCCCACCCAACGTAAACTTTGAGCAACCCAGAGAGAGTCTTAATCTCAAGCAGAAGAATATTAAGGTTCCAGAAGCCTTGGTACCGTGGCCGCAGCAGACGGGAGTTGCGAGAATCTCGGTTAACAGTTTCGGATACGGTGGCACGAACGCACATGCGGTCTTGGAACGACCAGAACGGCCAACCATTACCGCCCGTCAGGAAGAAGAGAACACACCTCGCCTCTTCATAATGTCGGCTGCCAGCCAGACGTCGCTCCTTAGCATGCTGGCCACCAATGGAGACTGGATTTCAAAGCATGGCGACCAGGCCTCAGTTCTGAGAGATCTCTCCTACACGCTGTCCCAGCGTCGATCCCTCCTGTCCTGGCGGTTTAGCTGCGTCGCCGCGAATCAAAAGGAGCTTCTTGAAGCTCTGGCCTATGGCTCTAAGAAGGCGGATGCCATCACACGTATAACTCCTGGTGCCAAGATCAGCTTTGTTTTCACCGGCCAAGGAGCTCAGTGGGCTGGAATGGGTCGCGAGCTGCTCTCTGACCCAACCTTCAATCGCTCCTTCCAACATTCTAATAAGATTCTCCAAAATCTTGGATGCCAGTGGGATCTCATTGAAGAAGTCCTAAAGGCCAAGGGTGAATCGCGTTTGCACGAGGCAGAGTTGGCGCAGCCCGCAACAACGGCGATTCAGATTGCCCTCGTTGACTTGGCCAAGGAATGGGGAATTGTTCCCGACTCAGTCATTGGCCACTCGAGCGGAGAGATCGGAGCCGCCTATGCTGCTGGGTACCTCTCTCAGCATCAAGCGATCAAGGTAGCCTACTTCCGAGGCTTTTCTTCCGGCATGGCCAAGAAAGGCTGTGGAAAGGGATCTATGCTTGCTGTTGGTATTGGAGAGTATGATGTTGAGCCTTACCTGGATATGCTCACGCAAGGAGTTGCCGTTGTTGCTTGTCAGAATAGCCCAAGCAGCACAACAGTCTCTGGAGACGATGCCGCCATCTCTGAGCTCTCGGAAATCCTGTCCCAAGAGTCCATCTTCAACAGAAAGCTCAATGTTGAGACTGCCTACCACTCCCACCACATGCAAGCAGCTGCTGGCGATTACAAAGCTGCCTTGGAAGATATTGTGGGCAACCCCTCGCCCAATACTGGAATCGAAATGTTCTCCACCGTTACTGGCTCGCTCAAGTCAGACGGATTCGGTTCGGACTACTGGATTGAAAACCTTGTCAGCAAAGTCAAATTTTGCGATGGCCTGCAAGCATTGTGCGAGTCTAAACAGGCATCATTCTCATCACGCAGCTCCCAGGCTCAGCGCATCTTCGTCGAGATTGGACCGCATGGCGCGTTGGCGGGGCCGGCAAGACAATGTATGGCAGACTTGGTTGTGCCGATGCCTTACAGTTACACTTCGGCTCTTGTCCGCGGGACCGGAGCGGTCCAGTCTGCCTTGACAATGGCAGGACAGGTCTTCAACCAGGGTTACCCCCTCAACCTGGCAGCGGTCTCTGCTTCTAATGAAACGTCTAAGCACGCATCCGTCTTGTACAACCTTCCATCTTATCCATGGGATCATACTAAGAGACACTGGAATGAATCTCGGTTGAGCCGAGATTATCGTTTTAGAAAGCATCCCTACCATGACTTGCTCGGCTTCCGCATGACAGATAATTCACCTCTCCGACCTTCATGGAGGCACATGATCGGCGTTGAAGGCCTCCCATGGCTCAGGGATCATGTTGTGGATGGCTTAATGATTTTCCCCGGTTCTGGCTATCTCGCTATGGCGATAGAGGCCTGTTCCCAACTGGCTAGTGATCGCTATCCTGGAAAGGAAATTGGACGATTCTGCTTGAAGGACGTCTTTTTCCTGAAAGGGCTTGTTATTCCCGAAGGTCGCGCGAGGGTTGAAGTTCAACTGAGTTTCAATCCTATCGAACCCGCTGACAACCATACCAGCAAGACCACTATGCAACACGGCTTCTCTATCACTGCCTTCACTGGCGATGAGCATTGGAACGAGTACTGCCGTGGAACTATCGTTGCCGAGTTCAAGGCGTCTAAAGAAGATGAAGCTTTGCTCGTGGCCGAAGTCACGCGAGGGGATATGGCAGCCCAGCTTAATCCAGTCTCTGACAAGCTTATCCAAGCCAGCGAACTGTATCAAGAGCTGGAGAGAGTCGGCAATGCTTACGGTCCTACCTTTACAGGAATTGAAGAAATGGAAATCGACGCCGATTCGGCTGCATCACGTGTCGTGATCCCAGATGTGGTCTCAGGGATGCCAGCTCGCCATATGAGGCCGCATACCATTCATCCTACGACTCTGGACATCCTACTGCACACTAGCTTGCCGCTGGTCCATCGGAAGCTCGGTCCTGGATCCGTTATGCCAGTTCACATCGAAAACATGAACATCGCCGCCGACATCGAGAACACGCCAGGTGATATGTTCTGGGCAGTCACCACTTTGACATCCAGTCATTTCAGAGCCGCAGATGCGGATCTAATCGTCTTCTCTGGAAAAGCCGGCTCGAAAGAGACTCCGGTCATCTCCGCCTCAGGCATGGAGCTGCGTAGCTTGGGATCTGGAGATTCAGAGGATGCAGGCGCGCAAGACGGCCGACGGGACATCTGCTACGACATGAAATGGGTTCCAGATGAGAGATTTATCTCTGCCAAGCATCTCCAGCCATCGCAACCATTCGCCGCCTCGGAAGACGCTCTAGCCCGTTGCTACGCTCTCATGGCTCAGTACGCGAAGCACAAAGCCATGAAGCAATCCGATCTTTCCGTTATTGAGCTGGGTGGTGATGGTAGCACGGCTGGCACTACCCTGGCATTCTTGGAGGCTTTGCATTCTTGCAATGCTAGTCTGGCCATGTATGACTTTACCTCCTCAAAGGGTCACTTTGATGCCGTTGAGAGCCAGCTCAAAGACCAAGCTACTAGTGTAGTCAATTTCCGGAAGCTGGATATCGGAAAGGATGAATTGGATCCCGCTTTTGAGAAGAACTGTTACGACATTGTTTTGGCTTGCAACACCCTTCACGGCGCCTCCAACGTTAACTCGGCCTTTTCTAATGTTCGAAAGCTCTTGAAACCTGACGGAGTTTTGTTGTTGATTGAGGACACCACCTCCCGCCAAAACTCCCTATCCACAGACGAATGGTCAAACCTCATGTCTAGGGCCTCTTTCAAGATGCAGCTGGCCGCTCAGGATAACGAAGCGATGCCCAAATTCACTCTCATGGTAGCAAGAGCCATGACTGATGCCGTTGCTTCCGTTTCTGAAATCAGACTCGTGTCTGAAGAGTCCAGCCTACCTGCCAGCCTCAAAACTCTCGTGGCAGAAATGTCGAGCGTTCTAGGAACCAACGGGATGCAAGTTACCGCATCCTCCTGGGATAACATGCAGCCGCATGATAAGGCCGCTATTCACGTAGTGATTGACGACGGCTCCCGACCTATTCTCTCTGGCGTTGGACAAGACCGATTCCGCCTTGTGGTTGACCTTTTGCAGAGGCCTTCCAAGGTCATCTGGTTAAGTGTACAAGACAATGAAAAGGACAGATTCAACTCTAGGAAGCATCTTGTTACTGGCTTATCTCGTACAGCACATGCTGAAAATGAGGATCTCGACATGGTGACAATCGATATACAGCAGACACTTGATCAGAAGACTCAACCTGCCATACTTCAATTGCTATCTGAGGTCATTGAGTCTTTCAGCATCCAAGGTATTGCAAGAGAAAGAGAATATGTCTATAACGGCACTGATGTCCTAGTTCCAAGGCTCGTTTCCCACACCACCCTCAATCGTCAAGTTTCGGGCAAGATGGAGACCACCATAGAGACGACATCCTTCACAGGGTCTCAAATCTCACTCAAGCTGGGTGACGGCCAAAAGGGTCTCGTTTTCGTTGAGAACACGGCTAACGACGAACCTCTCCGCGAAGACTATGTTGAGATTGAGGCGAAGGCATTTGGAATTCCTTCTGGCTTCAACAAATCGGCACAGGCCGGCATTGTAAACGAGTATGCCGGTATCATAACTGCGACAGGGTCTCGGGTACCTGTGCTGAAAGTTGGCGACCGAGTCGTGGCTATTGGTGCAGAATCTTGCGCAAACCGATTAAGAGTACCAGCTACGCAGGCCCACCTGATACCAAGCCAGGTATCCTTCAAAGATGCTGCAGCATTGCCACGCGCTTTCATGGCCATCTCCCACGCGCTAGTCGATGTCGCTGACATCCAGGCTGGGCAGGTCGTCTTGGTGGATGGCGCCACCAGCGGGGTTGGCCAGGCAGCCCTATCCGTGGCCCAGCATTTTGGAGCTACGGTCATCGCTGCCGTGTCTAGAGTCGACGAGGCGGCGTTCCTACAGGCCACATTCAAGATGCCATCAAGCCACATCGTTCCCCGCGATAGCTATCTTGGTCAACGCCAAATACAAAAGATTGTTGGCCCGAGCGGTGGACTAGACGTTATACTCGGTTGCGCAAGGTCTTCTGTCACCGCCGTGACTAGCCAGTGGCTGAAACCCTTTGGGACATTGGTTCATATCCGAAATGGGGGCAGCGATTCAAAACAGCATCATGGAACTGCACATCCATCTAACGCGACTGTTTCCACTTTCGATATCGACACTCTCCTTCGGGCCAGGCCTCAAAAGGCCCCCCAACTGCTCCAGCAGGTCATGAAAATGGTCGACCAGGGCCTGTATCTTGCGCCGCAGAGTGTCACGGCTGTGCCCTTGAATAATAACATTGAGGAAGTGCTCAGTCTGGCCCAGAAGCAAGACAGCATGATAAAACACGTTTTTGAAGTCCAGGAGAACTCTCTTGTCAAGGTTGAGAGACCAAGCTACCAGGTTCCCAAACTCGAGACAGATGTCACATATGTTGTGGCTGGTGGTTTGGGTGACTTGGGTCAAAGACTTTTACATTTGATGGCCCAGGCGGGTGCAAGGTATCTTGCAACGCTCTCAAGGAAGGGAGCTGGCTCTGAAGAATTCCTGAAGCTCGAAAGGGAGCTTAAAGATGTCAACGCCCATTGTTCGCTGCTGGCTGTGAACTGCGATGTTTCCCGAGAGGAGAGCATTGCGGCAGCGCTTTCTGAGATCAAGAAAAACGGCTTCCCGTCCGTCAAGGGTGTCATTCAGTCAGCTGTCATCCTCAAGGACTCGACTCTCGACACCATGACTGCGGAGTTGTTCAACTCTGTCGTTAAAACAAAGGCTGAGGGCACGTTGAATCTACACAAGGTCTTCGTACAAGAGGACTTGACCTTCTTCATCTCATTCTCATCTGTGATGAGCATCATTGGTGGTAAAGCGCAAGCCAACTACAACGCCGGAAACGCGCTTCAGGATGCTTTCGCACAGTTTGAAAGAAGCTCCAACTGCTTCTACATGTCACTCAACATAGGTGGTATTGAAGACGCTGCCGTCAACAACGAGGCTATTATCCAATCCATTCGACGCCAAGGCCTGACTCGCATCTCACACGAAGAGCTGGCTGCCTATTTCGAGTACGCTTTGAGTGCCCACGCACGCGAAACCGGATGCCACCAGCCCGTCATAGGTTTCACATCGGAAACCATTGTTGGAACGACTGCTGTCAACGGTACTGCTCACACATCCATGTTCACTCACGTCCGACGAAAGGCTGCGGCGAAGACAGACGATGACAAGGTCAAACAGAAAAGGACCTTCAAGGATATTGTAAAGGAGGGCGCTGACAAGGAAGAGATTTCCGCATTCGTCGCCCGATCTATTGGTGATAAACTCGCAGACTTGATGGCCATCGACCCGGCCGAAGTAAACCTTGGCTCTTCCATTTCGGACTATGGTCTCGATTCTTTGGTCGCCATTGAGCTTCGCAACTGGTTGATGAGGGAGTTTGACTCCCCTATCCAATCCTCTGAGGTTCTCGACAGCCCCGACATCTGGACTTTGGCCCAAAAGGTGACTTCTCGCTCCCGACTCGCGAATAGCGAGAGCGACACGACCAATAGTAGCGAGATCAGCGGCAGCGAAAGGGATTCACCGTCAACGCTACCAACATCTCGATCGAATACCCCGGAGGTGAAAGCTTGAAAATGAGCGACTTGGGCACCAGGAAGCTGCGCAAACCTGACTCACTGGATGGCGATTAGGTAATGCCACGGTGAATACTCTGTCCCTTCTATGTTTTAGAGGCTGAATGGTAATACTTTTATGAGAATGCTGTCGCATGTCATTTGGAGGGTACTGGATGCAATTTTCTGTTCAAATATTCCTGTAGTCTCAATATAGATGTTTCGAAAGAGGAAAACCTACAAGAGGTGAAAATGCACACGAATGCCTGAATAATACGTACATTGGTTTTTACTTAACAATGATATCTCTGTTACAAAACAGCCTGCACAGCATGAAACGTTTTTGGTTCGAGTTGGTCGACGGGGAAGCAATTTGGTAAATGGGATATGCGACCAAGAATTCTACGGAGTATTGGGCTTGGGAAGTTGTGACGATAGCCGAATATAAGTAAGACTTGGAGTACGCGTTCGGATAGTTTAAGAAACAGGTACTAAATTATGTGTAGTAAAGGCGTTGCCCTGCTTCAGTGCTGTGTCGCCCTAAGAGCCATGTCCAAAGCTGCGACTAAGAAATCTAGCCGTACATCTATATTGTATAAATGTGAACAGAATAGAAGCGCGTAGACGGCATGGTGACATGGTGACATGGCTCACATAGGTAGGTCACTTTGCACCGCCACGCAGGATGCTAATAGCTGATCATATCCCAGCACTTGTTGTCAACTAAGTTATGTTGGACTATGGAGTGCTAGGGAGCGACGAAAACTTAGGGTTGAAGCGAAGCAAAAACTACGATGCATTTATCTGGCCAGTAGGCTGCCAGTTACCAGCGAGGTTCCGGCGGCACATACACACCGGGTAGGTATCAGGAAACCACCCGC